>WSZQ02127638.1:31350-44775 GCA_019419845.2 Weissflogia rhopalogaster
CTTTATTCTGCTTTTAAAATGAGCCGTTTTATGAAAAATTTAATCTTTTCACGCTTACGCGAATTAAATGGCATATTGAAGGATTGTCGCATTACTGGTGTTGCCTTATTTCCCAACAACCATCTAGAGTTGAGCTAGAGAAACTATTTCTAGATTTTCTATTCAAAAGCAAATTTGAGCATAACTTTAGGTTATTATAAGTAGAAACAATGTAAAATGTACTTTTCATTGTTTCTAACATTGATTAGACATAATAAACTTTAGAAAATTGTTGATTCACAAATAAAAATACTCGATACAAATACAAATAATCGATGGTGAAATATTCAGTATCGTTGATTCAACTTCTATTCCCTTTTTTCACGGCCAGTTAGCAATAATTCCGATTATTCTTATTATTACTAGAGGAACGTGCCGGTACTGCAAGTAACAAATTGTGTTCCATGAAAATGTCGATAAAAAAATGGAATTTTCCATGTGACTATGAGACATGTTGAAAAATGAAACAAATAGGAAACGCAAGTGGACACGAAACGCATATTCATAGTCTAATGAAAATTGTTTTATGGGTTTTAAATTTGACGTTGTTTTCAATGTCGATCAATTTTTCATTGGTCAATTTTTCTATGTCTATTTGTCGGTAATTAGATAGATAACGTGGCAGTTTGTTGAATTATTATACGACCCTTCATGTTTGGCGTTGGGTGTTGGCCTCTCTGCGGTTGATAACAACATGACATATAAATAGTTGTGTACGTCCTCTAGTTTATTTAACCTTGGCTTCTCTAGGAATTGGCCCTTAAACTTGGGTTCCAATCGATATTATACTTAGTTGATAGAATTGTTTGGTTGAAAGTCTTTTAGTTTATTGGATTATTTTGACTGATTTTGTTTTTGAGATGTTTTAAAGTTGAATAGAAAAGAATTTCTGACAGATTTTTGGAACTTTAGGAGTTTAGGACTTTGCTGCTGAAAGATTTTAGTTCTTTAAGAGTTTAAGACTCTAGGATTTTAAGAGTTTAGGACTTTTGTAATGTCTGAAGGACCTTAGAAGTTTAGGATTTTAGGAATTTAGAACTTAACAGCTCAAGGACTTTAGAACTTTAAGAGTGTATGACTGTAGGAATTTAGGTCCTTTTGCAGTTTTGAAGGAGTTTAGGACTGAAGAATATTAGAATGTTATGACTGTAGAACATTAGGATGTTATGATTTTAGGACTTTATAGCAGTTGGATGTTTTGACTTTAGGTCTTAAGAACTTTAGAACTGTAGTAGTGGGCAAAACTCTTCAAGACCGGATAAAGAATGACGACATTCCAAGAGCTTGCAACAACATAGAAGATATTGTGTAATGATGCAAAAAGCAAAAACTCGAATGGAACCACCACATAGGGCGAATGGACGAAATAAGAATAGTCCGAATAGCCCGAGTAAAAACGCTATGCGGAAAAAGATTCGTGGGAAGACCTCGTAAGATGTAGATGGAGTGCCCACTTAAACCCTGACTGAAGTAGGAACATGCAAAATGCTTAAACAAGAATCAGAAGAAGAAGACGACTTGAAATACTTTAAAACTTTCCTTAGGATATTTGAACATTAGGATATTAAGGCTTTATGGCTTTAGGAACGTAGGACTGTAAGTCTTCCGAGCTTTAGGCCCTTAGGATTTAAGTTTTTTTGGTTAAATAATGTTAAGTAATTATTTAGTTGTAGAAATCTAGGTAAGGAAGATATTTAATTTAAAAAAATGGGTAAATGGTACTTGTAGAAGTTATGACTTGATGTAATTCTTGATTTTTGATAGAAAACATCTTATGAGGTTTTATTTTGACGGTTTTTCGGTTTTTTGCATGGTTAATAGTACTCGTATTACAATTGTAGGTGCGAACTTTATAGAATAGATCTTTTTGAGAGATCTACTCGAACTTTAACAGAATTGGCTGTTATAGATCTGAAAATTAATCCTCCCCTTATATATTTTAATATTAATTTAAATATGATTGAACTTTAACAAAAACAAGGAATAACATGAACAACAAAAATTACCTAACAAATACTAAACAATGCCAACACTCAAAGTAGTTCAGGGTTATAATTATTACCGATAGAAATTTTCAGATAATTTTTATCATGATTCTAAAAAAAACACTAGCAATAATCAATTATGAGTTGTAGATTTTATAATCTAATCATCACATCTTTTCCGTATTAAAAGTACTTAATGAATTCAAAAATAGAGTTACTACTTAACTAAAAT
The DNA here is from genome assembly GCA_019419845.2 of Weissflogia rhopalogaster. Classification (NCBI taxonomy): domain Eukaryota; kingdom Metazoa; phylum Arthropoda; class Insecta; order Coleoptera; family Staphylinidae; genus Weissflogia; species Weissflogia rhopalogaster. Next base: position 33,607 of record WSZQ02127638.1, read on the forward strand.
GTCAGGTGTTACTACTGATATCAATACTGGTATCAATACTGATAAACAAAAATCACCTGCGCCAATTCATGAATAAATCAACACAACAAATTGTAAATTAAAAAAAGTTGATACAAACTTAGAATAGTAATAAATTACTCAGATATTAGCTTTAATAAAAAACAAATTCCAATATTCCAAAATAGTTTTAACAACAATAATTGGTACTTACACAGAAAATGTAGCTGCACCGATATTAATAACTTTCAGCGTCAAATGCAGCAATAAAATTGGCAGAAATCGCAATTACAGTTTATAGTTTATCACACTTTGGTTATGGACACTTTGCTCTCGTTAACCTTGTATACGCAATGTATTAATATCTGTTTCATTCATTTATCAGTTTTTTGGTGTGTTTAATTTCTATATTTCTCATTTTAAGTACTTGAATGTATATTTAAATAATTTCTGGTCACAAACTATGATTGCCACAAACTTTTTATTACTTTTTAAAAGTTTTTGGATCTGATATTATTTTTTTATCCCAATAAAATAGATTATTATAAAATAGAATAAGGTTTTCGTTGTAATTCACTAGTTTTTTAGTTGAGTTTGATTGTTTTTTAGTTGTTTTTTGACCGTCTTTAGTTGTTTTTTGATTGTTTTTAGTTGTTTTAGACAGTTTTTGGTAGTTTTTGACTGTTTTATTCGCGTTTTATGGTAACTATTTAATGATTATATAGAAATATATTTTTGGTGGATGCGCAGGGCTTAGAATCAGTGGGTTTGACCACCGTTCGGCGTGATTTCGTCGCGCGTTCTGCGGCGATCCGTGGTGATAGTAATTCATTTATACGTGCTTTTGTACGCCTTTCCGCGGTCGCCACATGACTATAAACGTTGTACGTTCGTACGCGTTTGAACCAAACGAACCGTATGAGCAAATATCGCATTGAGAATCACTGAGAGAGTGTCGCACTGGCGACGACAGCATATCGCGAGCAAGCAGCAGGGCCTGTGAACAATTGCATTACACGAACAATTTGATGTACGCAGAAAATTGCTCCCGAACGATGATCAACAATTGTGATGCATACCCACTTAAATCGGCCGTATAATAACAGTGTAATTCCAGTTATTGTCTTGTACTCATTACACTTTTTTATCCTTATCAGTTTGAGGCAAGTTTTAGAGGGTTTTGAGATAATTTTTGGAAATGTATTTTTAAATGTAGATGACTAGATTAGTGGGTTTGTGTTTAAATAATGTTTTCTGTAAAATTATCATTTTAACTTTATCCTTTTATTACTTTACCAAAGATTTTAATACATTTCTTGGTAGAGTTGTGGCAATAAATGATAGGTAAATAATAAAAAAATATAGAATAACGATTTATAGTTTTGTAAAATATTGATTATTGGTAGTTTGAAATATGTTTGTTCTCGACCAGAAAATAGTACGCGGTACGGTACAGAGAGAGTTACTACACCCGAAGAAAACGAAAGAGTGGCAATAATGGTTTCGGGGTTTCGGGGTAGAGTCTAGTTTACGATCACCCTCTGTACTTTGTACAGTGGCGATCGTACTCATTCGTGGTGAAACAAGACGTGCTAGTTTCCGGTCCAGAACACAGTATATCGACGACATAGAATACGGCAAATGGTCCAGATTGCCAGAGACAGATCAACGAGAGGTAGAAGATCTTTAGGAAGAGCTGAAGCGATCATCAGGCAAAATTATTATCAAAAATGTCTATTAAAGACGAAAATCACGAACTTAAAATAGGTTAGTGAGCCCTTCTATGGGGCACATCGAAACGCTCACTTTTTTTAACATTTAAACATGCTTTTACTGCTCTTAAACCATTTAAATACTCCGGGAAATATCGAAGAAATAGTACAAATTCATAACAAAAACGTTCAATATATTAATACTGCTCTATTTTATAAAATCATTTATACTAATTAATATGCGTGTATAAAAGAGTTACTAATGTGTCCCAATTATTAATCAATAATAAGCATTTAATTTTTGCCAATTCTATTAAAAAAAAAAGAAACAATGCCAGACATCAAAACGTAATCCAAATACGCACATATTAAATATGCAATTGTAAAACACTTATCGTTAGACTGATAATCAGACAAATTCAGACAGTTCCTGAGGTGAATGCGATAAGGCGACAACAATTACGATAAATTGTAATACAAATAGTAATAATCACGAACATGTTTGATGAAATTATGTGATAACCTGTAAAGCAATTCACGTGCTTTATTTTGCTTTATTTCACGTGGATATCTTACTTATTTAACTTGTAAGTAAGATAATATATAGCCATGTACATGAAACTTACATCGCAGAAAATTTCACTTTTACAAGATTTACCAATAACAATAACAACTTAAATCGATGAAACTACTATAAATAATATTATATAATTACGTTATATCATATATTTTTTTTCATTATATGGCATCTTTTTCTTAAAACAACAAATAAATCACATTAATTTGGTTATACAGCTACTTTTTCAAGTTTCAAAAGCGTAATTCGAAAAAAACCACTAATTGTTTGCTAACTTTTTAAAAGTGGATTAACTGACGACGGATCAGTGATATCGATTTAGAATTAACGTCATTGTATTAAGCAACTCTTCTTCTATAATGTATGTAAATATAAGAGTACGATGTCTTTTATAAGTGCTCGAAATTGTCAAATTTGTCGGGAAGAATTTTCAGTGCGGCATCTGAACGAATCATCAAATTTTCAAAATTTCCGAAGTGGTTTAAGTGATGACAGATTAGTGATATCGATTTGGGATTAACGTCATTGTATTAAGCAACTCTTCTTCTCTAATGAGTGTAAATATAAGAGTACGATGTCTTTTACAAATGCTCGAAATTGTCAAATTTGTTGGAAGGAATTTGCAATGCAGCATATGAACGAATCATCAAATTTTCAACATTTTCTAAGTGGCTTAAGTGATGATAGATCGGTGATATCGATTTAGAATTAACGTCATTATAATAAGCAACACTTCTTTATAATGTGTGAAAATATAGGATTGCGTCGTCTTTTATCAGTGCATGATTAAATTCTAAAATTTAATTAATCAATGCAGACACTTTCATTTTTACAAACTTAACCACAAAAACAACTTAAATCGAAGAAAATATTATTTATAATCTTATATAAATACATTACATAATAAATTATCTTCATTACATTGCATCTTCTCCTTAAAAATAATAAATAAATCAACGTAATTCGATTTTACATCCTTTTCCTTTAACTTCAAAACGTGGAATTCACAAAAACAATACAAATTATGTTTTATTAACGAGAAATCACATAAATCAATGGATGTTAATCGATTTTACTTGTCATAATTGGCAAAGCACTCAATGATTAACCAAGAAAAGGAATTAATAGTTCCTTATTCCTTATACTTTGTGCTCATCAATTGATCCAACTGTTCAGTCACGATTTGATTAGGTTTTTTTGAGTGACGTCTTAAAACGTCACTAATCCAGTACTCATTCAGTTTTTAATAATTAAACACATACACTTGCACATAAACAATTCAAGTTAGAGTCAAGCAATTAAGCAGTGTTGTTAAAATAGTGCTAAAAGCGATTTTGTGGTAAAGCGTTAGGAGAAAATAAAGTGTTTTATGGTCTGGTGGCATTGGTTTTGTGGTTTTTTGAGCTCAACGCGCTTATTTTAGTGTCAATCCTGGATGGGAACCGAGATTATATTTTGTGTTAGGGAGTTTCGTGCCACCACACGGATGTTTACTGCTTTATTTTATTATTTCATAGATATTGAATCTTGTAGCAATTTTATCATTGTTATATCTTGGAAACTACGTGGATGAGAATGAGAAGAAAGGAAGTACAGAATTGTTTAAAATATTTTTGAAGGCAAACTAAGGTAAAATGTGCGCTTGTCAAGAGGAATACGATCTATATTAAAATTTGAGAGGCGAAATAGCTAGAGGAAAAATTGCTCATTGTTAGTATATTACTATTTGTCCTACATCTCTAACAGAAATTTGGTAAAAGCTGGACGCAAAACAAGTAAGTAATCCGTCAATTTACTTATAATTTTACTTACTAAAAATTTCATAATTTCGAGCACTTACAAATGACGGAAGATTCTCATATTGACACACTTTATAGTTGAAGAGTTGCTTAATACAATGACGTTAATCTTAAATCGATATCACTGATCTGTCATCAGTTAATCCACGTCGAAAATTAAGTAAATTTTTTGAATCGCTCATATACTGCTCTGCAAATCACTCCCAAGAAATTTGACAATTTCAAGCACTTGTAAAAAACGGCCCACTTTTATATTTCCATACATTAAAGAAGAAGAGTTGCTCAATACAATGACGTATAGCCCAAATCGATATGAATGATCAGTCATCAGTTAACCCACTTCGAAAATTATGAATATTTGTTGATTCGCTCATATACTGCTCGGCAAATGACTCCCAAGAAATTTGACAATTTCAAGCACTTGTAAAAGACGGCACATTTTTATATTTTTGCACATTATGGAAGAAGAGTTGCTTATTACGATGATGTTAATCCCAAATCAATATCAGTGATCTACCGTCAGTTAATCCTAATCGAAAATATGGAAAAGTTGAAGTTTCACCTAAATACTATCTGAAAATAATACTTTCAACAAATTTCATCATTTGAAGCAGTTGCAAATCGTGGCACATATTTATACTTACATGACTTATAGAGAAGGAATTACATGATACAATGAAGTTTATCCTAAGCAAATAGCATCGGTCTGAAAAAAGTTATACGACAAATAATTCGGGTTTAAATTGTACATATTTATTTAACGTCCTCAAATGTATAAACCAACATAATTATGCAAATACAAACACAATGTCAGTGTGTTACCAGGTTTAATTGTAAACATTCTTTGCCTCGCTACATATTATTAATAACTGCAAATTTATGCCGACAGTAACGAATTAACGCGTCCACGACAAAGAAAAATATGAACGGAACACTCCAACGGATCGCCGTCAATGTTAATCCATCTTTAAACGAAGAACACGAATGAATGGCGGAAGTTGTCTAGCTTCCGGAAGTACGGAAGTATTTCCGATACTCACGAGTCGTGTGGTGTTAACTTAAATTGAAAATAATTAAACAAATGCTAATGAGCTGTGTAAAGGTTCTAGGAAATGACGGAAACATTTTTATTGTTTGATAAACCATTTATTAAATGATCGTTTACAGAAATGTCACCGTCTTTTCCGATCTTGAAAGCAGATTTTACTTAATTTGATCTTGAAAAGTCTATATTCTAGGTCAACTATGTATCAATTAGCGATTTATGCATGTAATGCTTTGAATAAATATTTGTCGATCATTTTTCTTTGCATTTATTATACGTTAACTTCGTAATGCATGTTCGAACCAATGATTTGCTGTACATTATTAAGAAATGAAGCAAATGAGGCAACTTTAGGCGAGTACACATTGCAGTGGCTTACCTAATAGCCGCCAACGTTTATCAGGATGTTCGCTTAACTCGCCTAATAATGACGCACGATATTATTTATAGGTTTGACGCTTTTCCGAATTCTTTCGATTAATTGCGCAGAATAAAAAAAAAGAAATAACGATCCGCTGTAATTGCTACCGATCATCTGATATGCCACAACAGGTAGTTCCGGGTGGGGGGTGCAAAAAAAAGAAGGTTTATATAAGAAAGTAGATGAAATTGACTTTAATTTGTTGTAAAACATTATAATATTTGATGATTTGTTCAAGATTTCCAGTGGTCTAAAGTTTTAATTCTGTATGTTGAAATTTATGACATTTTTCCAATTCTGAAAGTTGTAATATTTTTGGTTATAAAATTAATGTTTAAAAAGTTATGAAGTATGAACTTCCGAATAAGAACGTATATGAAATTGTCTAGAATGTGATGTAGAATAAAATAAGATTTGATGCTTAAAAAAAATTGCTACTCATTAGTAAGCAATGCTATACTTATTGTTAACCTATCACAATAACAATTACATTAATTCTGCTGCTAAACGATTTAATAGCGCATAAATGTTGCACCGTATGTCCGACGAACATTGCGAATTATTGTAATGTGCATCAAAGTCCTTCAGCGTTTCTTGGTGTGCTCTTTGAAATAGATTGCTTTTAGCACAATGACGAAATGAATTTGCAGGCAGACGGTGTGCCTATATTTATTGATGCGATTTACATGTGTTATATGAGCTTAATTCGAGCATTTACAATCGTTACATCACTGCCTAGGCATTGTATAATTTATTACAGATTATATACATTATTACAGACTGCATGCATTATTGCAGAAAGTAGTTTTATGCAATTTTATTGATGGAGTAAAGAAATATTTGATTATGTCGTGAGGTTATGCAAAAATAATGATGACTTTCAGAGGCACTTAGGATTTTTTGAATTTGAACAATTTGTAAGTTATTTTAAAAAGACTCAATTTCAACTACCTATAACATCACTTCTAAATAATTAATTGAAAAACGGTTTGCATAAATTTATAGTAAATTTCATTCTGAATCGATTGATATATGATTTGTTTATATAGGGATTGAGTAAATATAAATAAAAGTGCAATCTTTAAAGTAAGTCATTTCGAGAATTATTCTAGCAGCGAAAATGTCGATGAAATTAGACTCAACTTTCGGCAGTTATAATTCCGCTTCGAAGTAATTATTCGAAAAGAAGTTCTAGGAATTTGTTCAAAATTTCATTCCGCATCGATTGGTGCATAACTTATACTCTTAGTAATAATGTAAATTTGAATAAAAATTTAAATTGGAATAAGTCATTTTTCGGAATGACGAATGTCGATGTCGACATTATTTGAGTCAACTTTTACTATCTGTAACATCACTAATGAATAATGTATCGAAAACCTATTCAAATAAATTTGTGGTAAATTTCATTCTGAATCGATTGGTGTAAGATTTGTAAATATATAACTATAGCAAATATAAATAAAAGTACAATCTTTGCAACAAGTCATTTTAATTTTTTTTTTCTCACAGCGAATATACGGACAACTTTAATGACTTATAAAATCGCTTCTAAATAGTTATTCGAAAAAACAATTGGGTGAATTTGTGGAAAATTTCCCTAGGTGCATGATTTATCAAGCTAGGAACATGGAAATTGTAAAACTGGAATTTTCAAAACTTGTCATTTTTCAGAAAAGTTTATTTTTTTCAATTTGTCGTTTCATGCTCTGAGATAAGTCCTCTTAAGATGAAATTTGATATACATTGATGACATTGATATACATCGATATCAATCTATTAGATATTCTAAAACGCAATGAGTTAAGAAGTAATTGCATTGAATCATCTCATTTTAATTACACCCACTTTCGTATCTCATTTATGAATGTGCACCAACATTAAAATAAGGAATGCATAACGAATTGCATTCTTCATTGCAAATCCATTGCATTTCCGTGTATTGTCTTGGAGTAATTCAAAATGTTATGTGTGTAAACACGTCTATAAAATGAATAGATTTCAAATACTGATTTTTATCAGGGTTAGAATTTACTCTTTTCTGACGGTAGAAGGAATGACATGTATTTAACGAGCCATATATCAGCATATTCCCTATTTTATAATCTATTATATGATAAATAGCTTTTTAATATTTCGCTTGTATAGAAATAGTTTTGGACAGTGTATATAGAAGCGCGCTGTGGACCGTATGTACATTGTTCGTAGAGTTATCAGGAGTAGAGTTTATCCTTATCTGACGATATGAAGGAGTAATGTGTATTCAATGAGTGATACATCAGCATATTCCCTATTTCATAATCTGTTAAATTATATATAGATTTTTAATATTCTGCTTGTGTAAAAATTATATTAGGCAGTGTATATAAAAGCGCGCTGTGGTCCGCATGTACATTGTCTATATTATCAGATGTAGACTTTACCCTTTTCTGACGACATGAAAGAATAAAATGTATGGAATGAGTCATATTCCAGCATATTCCCAATTTCATAATCTGTTAAATGATATATAGCTTATTAATATTCTGCTTGTATACAGACCATTTTGGGCTGTATATAGTGCAGTGTTCATACATGCGAGAAATTTACAACATTTCTTATTCAAAAACAACGACTTTCGTTGTTCTTTTATGAATTTGCAACAACATAAAAATGAGGAATGCATAACAATTTATTTATTGCAAAACCATTGTATTTCCTTGTATTGTCTTGGAGTAATTAAAAATTTTATTAGTGTCTATAAAACACGTCTATAAAATGAATCAAGTTCAAATAGTGATAAATGCAGATTCCATGCGTAAAATATGTTCAAACATAAGCATAAATCTTTTTTTAAACAATATTTACACCTATATTATACATCACTGTATTTGTTGAATGGTGTTACATATTTATTTTGTTTAATTTATTTGTTTTGTGTATATTGAGGTTATTGGAGCAAATATTTGTTTATGTTATTGCTTCTTTTTATGTTATTTTGATATTTTTCCAAGAATAAGTGTAATTAATTATATCCATGTTTCTAGAAAATGATAACCTGTTTACTATGCGTTGGCATGAATCAATTCAAGATACTAAAACGTGGTTCTCCTCTCTAAGAAAGCAATTAATTATTATGGACTTGTGTCACCTGTGTATATTGCTATTTTCTAATTTAAAATATGACTGTGATTGTGGGACATGATTTCGTTTAAACAAATCTGATAATAGTTGATAATTCCGCTTTTTATAGCGATAATTTCGCATTGAAAAGTAGTAAACTGTAAATCGTGATTTTCGTTTATTACTCGAATTTAGCAATGGTAGACTTTATCCGTTTCTGACAATATAAAGGAGTAAAGGTATTTAACTAGTCATATATCAGCATATTCCCTATTTCATAATCTATTAAATGGTATATAGTTTATTAATATCCTTCTGGGGGACAAACAGTTTTGGGCAGTAAATATGGAAGCGCAAAGTTGGGCGCCACTGTTGGACGATTTCAATAAAATGACTTCATAGAGTTATCAGGAGTTGTCTTTACCCTTTATTAATAATATGAAGGATTAAAATGTATTCAACGAGTTATATATCAGCATATTCTCTATTTCATAATCTATTAACCGGTATATAGTTTATTAATATCCTCCTTGGGTACAACCTGTTTCGGGCAGTAAATATTAAAGCGCGCAGTGACACGCTACTGTTTTCAAATTTCAAGAAAAAGGTGTCTAAAACGTAGACTTTACCATTTACTAACGCTATGAAGGAATAAAATGTATTCATTAAGTTATATATCAGCATTCTCTCTATTCCATATTCAAGTAAATGGTATATAGTTTATTAATAGTCTGCAAGTGTACAACCTTTTTGACAGTGAATATAGAATCGCGCGGTGGACCGCATGTAAATCATTCATATACGAATTTCGCCTTTGTTTCTCGTTCGACAATTTATATTTTAGAGCTTTTGATTAATAACTAAAGGCCTAATAAGTTTCAAATTTATGTTTTACCAAAAATAAGGCTTAAATTCATCTAAAACATTCGCAAAACTATTCTAAAGAACTTAAAACAATTCCAACAAACATAAAAGAAAAACCAAAATTGATACATAACGACATTTTAATGTCGTAAATCGTCTCTATTCTGTGAATTTAACTCTTAGTTTGTTTTGCTACCAAATTATACGTAATTTCCTATCTTTATGAATGATTATCTATGATTAAGTAATTTTCTAAATGTTGATAACTGTTAAAAATATTACGAATATATTTTATGTCATCATTTGTGTCGCAAAACAAATGGAATCATTCTTAATTCTCATCAAAAATATCAAAGAAACAAACGAAACATAATTGTTTGCAAAGAATTTAAAAACTGTAATTCCTGCAGAGAGAAATAAAACACTAAAAATTGTACGGTTTGATATAACCAATTGCAAAGCGGAAGTTTCGATACATGAATCAACTATAATTTGTGATCCATATTACAAAATCCACATGTGCTTCTCAATTAGCATGAAAATTCACATTAATTTCGCATAAAAATTATGAAGTGTAATTGTCTTAATGTGGATCAAGGTTTTGTCATTCGTCTACCAGTGTAATCAAACAATACTGTCGACGAAACTCAACAAAAATAGGAGGAAAACAATTAGTAAAAACCATAACAATGTATTAATGATTAATTCCAAGCCGATAGCTTTAGTATTGTGGGGTACGGTGTGCCGTTGATTGCAGGATGATGATGCAATTGTTTAGGAATGAAGAATAGTTTATTTATCACACAAGTAGAAATAGTTAACAATGGACAGATGAAGGGAACAGCGATGTTGGGCGAGCGGTAGTGGAAAATTAACTCCTCGAGGTAAAAAAATATAAAGACCTGAAGGGTGCATTAAAGAAAGAGCGATAGTATAAGTAAGATAGAGAAAGAGCGCAAGGGTCGAAGAGAAGATATATATCTGCGCTTGGAATGCATGTAAACAAATGGAAACAGATGTGTAAGTTTGAAAGGTTTGCAGAGTTGAAATTGAGAGAATAGACAGTGGAAAAAAAACCTTGAAGAAATACAAAGTCTAATATATGTTAATGTGTGGTCTGGACCGCCACAGTATTAACGAAGTTATAGCTCATTAAAATAGTATTTTCATCTTCACGTAACTTCTTGTTCTTGTAACATCGTTTTTTAATTTTGCGTACACGATTAAGAAAACTCTACCACACCGATTTGGCTGATTTTGAGCTCATTGTATATATAATTAAATTTTCTTGAATATGTCGTTAATTGTTTTTTAGAAAAGATGTATTTAAATGTGTTTTTTCATATGTTTATTTCATATTAATTCAATTTGTATGAGAAAAATGCAATATAAATTTAAAACTGCATGAAAACATATAATTTAAACTTTTTATTGAAAATACTCGACGTCATATTCAAGCAAATATTATTGACTTTACAAAAACGTTTCGGTTTTCGTTTATGAAGAAAACTAAGGTTGTTAGAGTGTACGCAGCTGAGCACCTCCAGAAACAAAGCAATCATAAATCATCCATTTTCATATTAATTACCTAGTTTTATCGCGAAAAAATTACGCTAAACTTATGAATTATGCATTTAATTATCACAAAAATT
>WSZQ02127749.1:5441-25101 GCA_019419845.2 Weissflogia rhopalogaster
AAATCGATGTTTTGACAAATGTTTTATAATCATCCTTTGAAGGTTATGTTTGGTAAAGTAAAATTTCCGTTTTAGACTCACCTTTCTTAGGCCTTTTCGGTTTTACCGGTTTATAGGTGCCATCAGCAGGCACGCTCTTTCGCGAGAAGAACCTCACAGTTGCGGCAACATCCCGTCGACACAATTTTGCTACCAGACTCAATAAAACAGCACTGTGCACTGACATCACTAAAATCACTCGCGAAACTTGCTTTGGTTTACTAGGCAATACGTAGTTGAGTTGTGCGTTTGTGTGTGTAGTCGTATATACGAGTAAACGTGACGCGTCTGCGCCGTCGACGCGCTCAAACGATTTGAAACTGTACGCATGCAAAACGCAACAAAAGAAATGAAAGAATGGAAATAATTTAAACCATTTCGAGGATGTTCGTGGTCGTGAGTCTGTGCCTCACACCAGGTGCACTGTGAAGAAATGGCGAATATTTGCGACTACGTTGTGTGTATTTTGAGGTGAAAATTCAAAAGTCTCAAATGTACGATAATTTGGTATCAAATATTTTTGACGTTTGATAATGGGATGGATGATTAATTATATGTAACAAAGTATGTTTTGAAATGTGATGCTAGTTTCATCGTTCACTTGTTTTACAATGAGTTGGAAACGGAAAATAATAATTCATTTCTACATTTTGATTTATAGTAAATAGACTCCGTGCTGCAGTAAAATTTGCACCAGATTTTAGTTCAACTCAAGCCGCAAATACAGAGTGGCGCCATCATTCATTAATTTTAAATACTGTTTTTAGATTTAAAGCCAATTTTTCAAATACAGATTTATTTTAAAACATATTATATATTATTAACATCAAATGTAAATCTTTTGGGTCGTGCTGGAACATTCCTTCGGCGCAGGGCATTAAAATCATTTAAAATTATACTGTTTATAGCGTATTTTGTTTTTGAGAGGGTGACCAAATTGAAGGTTTTAGTCGCTTTGAAGAATGAAATTATATGCAGACTTACATTACGGGAAAGAAGCCGATCGATTCAAAAGCAAAATGGTTACGTCATTCAGAACAATAAATGAAACGAAACTGTTTATTAACATTTCAAAAATCGTCGCCGGTCGGAAACACCGTATATAGCCGATTACTTACTAGCGCCATCTAACAAATTGAGTTGAACTGAACAATTTTGTTTCAAGGTCACTAATATAACATGTGCTTCTCTATCTTATATATTCTCTGATCGGGACAACCGTTTATTTGGGACAATTGCTCATTAGGGACAAATCCCCATAAAACGGAATAAAAAGAGTATTGTAACATTACTTCGCTTTTTCGGGATAATAAATAACTCGTAACGTTTAATTGGGAAGTCCATGGGAGAGAAAGAGAGAGAGAGAGAGAGAGAAATTAGTTAATTTTGAGTTTGAATTGCTGTAAAATGTTTGTATATATGTACATGTACAAAAAATTTCTTTCAATTCGATGAGGGACAATTGAGACACTCTTTTTATAAATTAAAATGTGACTAAACTTTGAATTTTAGTTTGGGCAAACAACTCAAAAGCGCGAAAAATACCCGTATCAGAACCTTTTTCAATTTATAGACAATACAGGTACAAACATGTTCTTTCTAATCGAAGTCGGACAATGCGTAAACGTCTCTTGTCAGCGATACGCCACAGAAAATAGAAAAATAATTCTAAGCCATTCCCCGCGATATATCCTGTGATCCCCCGTCAACATTCAGCTCGCATTCACCAGTTTACTGCCCAAGACAAGCGTGCGTATAGAAATTTTACATAAAAAATGAATCAGAACATAATTAAACTGATTTTAGCCCATAATAATGCGATCGTTATTCGCGCCACATCACGTTTTGCACAACTTTCTCTTCCTCCAACGTACGTGGAAGAAATTGTGAATAAAATCGAACTGCGAACAAACGAACTGCAGAAAGTTAGATGGCTCGACGGATAGATGGATGGAGCAATTTGTAGAAGCCTTGATGCGCGAATGAATTAATGGTTTTTGCATCCTTAGCCTACTAAAACCGCGTTTTACTTCTCGATGTCTCGATGGAATCATAGAATGTGCACGTCTCTCTTCAAAAACAGTTGCTTTCAAACTGTATTCGTGTGCACACCTCTATATCAACATAAAAGCCAAAGCCGTCAATTGAATTAATAAATTCAGTTTCAAATCTCACAAGCTATGACAAACATAATCGGTAAGCAGACTTAATTGGAAATTACATAATCGCAAAAATAAATTGCGAAATAATTTCGTTATGTCGAGACAAACGTGATTGAGAACACATTTCCTTGTGTCACACTTCGCATTATTTTTCGCACAAATTTCCCTCGTCTATCGCCTTGCATCGAGTGTATACACTACTAATGAAGCAATAAGACTAAGTAAGAGAAAACACTCTCACTCTGGGTGCCGTTGACTTAAGTTGAGTTTCAGTACCTGGAAAAGCGAGTATTCTCTGTGATAAAGTTAGTTGTTGTGTAGATTCGAATCGAGCAAGATACATTCTCTTGGATATTCACGTTTTGATATGTAATTTTGTTTCGATTTAAGTTTATAATTAATTAAAATTGTTTCGTGCTTTAGCAAGTGACGTTATAAACGAAATGAAAGGCAAAGAAGACACCGAACAACTTCTTCAACTTGTGAAGCAATGGCTTGCGAAACAACCACATTTACCGCAAAAAATAGGTAATATTTTATAATGATTACAGTACAAGGAGAGTGTCTGAATTGTCCGTCACGGAATTGATTGCCTTTTTTTGTATATATGTACATATTGTCACGGTAGGTGCCCCCATCAAATGTAGCATATGGGGGTTGGCGTTCTATTAACTGTTGCGTACCGAGTGAGCGCTTTCTCACACGGGGGTTTCCTTTATGGGGTTTACTCGCTTGGCTTGATGCTACTCTCACTCGACATGCTACCGCGTTGTACCGGGGATACTTATAAATGGTACTTACCATTTATTGATGGACATCTCTGGACCGTGCGAGGACGATTCAGAGATCGTTGATGATTCTTCTGCTCGTTGGCTGAACATGGCTATTCAAACTAAACAGGTACCTTCTCATGCTGGTACTTCACTCGTGAACTTCTAAATTTTACACAGTGAAAGAACGCTCGACCGAACAACAAGTGTCTTCCATCGCTCCTCCCAGTTGGTCACTATACCTTCTATCACCGTATTAGTACCCTGCTTCTTTTCGTGGTATCGCTGGTTCCCTTGTTCCACTAAGAGATCGGCCGGCGGAATGCCTGCTAGTACCTCTTATCCCTTCCCATAATTAAAAGTCACAACTCTAACTCCTCTTCCTCGGCCCTCATACCGCCAAGCCTCCCCTTATCTCTCTCCTCCTTCTCTTTGACCCTTACAAAAGAAGCCTAAACCCTCCTCCGGTTTCATCTTCCTGTGTCTGTTTTCATCCGGCCAGGGCGGAGTGGCCCATACCTCCTCCATCCCATCACAGTCTCTCACAAGATGCCTTCATGTATCCTCTCTCTTCGCGCATAGTACACATCTCAAAATGACTACCATGGGACCAAACATTTTAATTTGAGAAGTCAACTCTTTAAATGATACATTAATGAATTTTCTAGAATAAATGTGCAATGCAAATATAAACCGTCAAATTCAGTCTGACTTACCATTATAACGCTCTATTCTATTGTTTAGACGATCTTCTTCTACGTAGATTCCTCGGCAGTTCCTTCAATAGCGTAGAAAAAACAAAAGCATTGATTGACTTAAACTACACACTGCGTTCCCAAGCACCGGAGATTTTCGACAATCGTGACCCAAATATGATTGAACTTAGAAATATCTTCAATCTTGTGTAAGTTTCTTCCAATTAGTCTTGTGCAATCCACAGACCCAGGCTTTCAAGGATTAGTTTCAATTTTAATGAGATCTAACTATAAACCAACTTCAAACTTTGACTCAATGTATTCTTAGTGACTTCTGCCCTCTACCGAAACTCACCGAAAAGAAACACAAACTCTTCATCTACCGCCTTGGCGATTCGGATCCCGACCGTTTCGCCTACGCCGACGTCCTGAAAGCCTTTTTCATGGTCGCCGACTATCGCATGTCTTTCGACCGCGAAATGTCCGAGGGAGAAATCCCGATCTTCGACATGCACAACACGACACTACGCCACCTTACCAAAGTTACTTTACCTCTGGTTAAGAAATATATGGTCTACACTCAAGAGGCGCATCCTGTACGTCTACGTCAAATTCACATCCTTAATACTACTCCCTTTCTAGACAAGTGCATGGCTCTAGTAAGACCATTTATGAAAAGCGACGTTGCCAAACTGGTAAGTTCCCAAACATTTTCTAGCTTGGTTTTCCCAGTCTACCTGACATCTAAGGCTCACAATCACAGCCAGTTCCTGAGATGATTCAGGTTCCGATTTCTAGCCTCCGATTTTGAGTCTTTTTAAAGTCAGAGGGAATATCAGACAGACATAAAATAGAGAAACCTTTCAATAGCTTATCTTCCATACACCAAACTCCTCGACCTTGTTCGACCACATCGCCCCCGAATTGATCCCAAAGGAATATGGTGGTACCCTCAACATGACCATGGAGTCGATCAAAGACGAATGGTGGGCAAAGGTTCAGAATCATCGCGATTTCTACGCAGATCCAGCCAGATGGCGTACGGATGAAAACCGTCGCCCCAAGGAAAACACCAATTCCGGACAGAACCTCTTCGGGATGCAGGGATCGTTTCGGAGTTTGAACATCGACTAAAACCACCAAACTTCTTTCGACAATGTTGTATGTTTTTTTTTAACATTGCATAATACACGTGTTTCCAGTGCGCACAACTTAATTCTCACATGCAAAATAACAAAAAATGGTATGCAACCGCATAAAACATAATAACATTAAAAACAAATAAACAAATGATTTTAAAAATGGTGTTTATGTTTGAATGAAAAATGTATTGAAATAAAAAAAGACCGTTATGATGTCATTTTTTTGGCGAAATTTCAAATTTTGCAACGCTAGATCATAAAATAAAAATTTGCACTCTCTCGCTTTAAGTTTAAATTTCGGTGCTCGCCGTTCGTGCACTCGTCTCAATAAACCATAAATAAAAATATAAGTATAATCACAGTTTGGCTGTTTGCTAGCTTCATATATATATATAAGAAAAAGAAAATGGGACCAATTCCCGTTTGTTTCTAGCGTCGCAACGTAAAATTAAATAGTGCGGGTTGTTAGTAGTCATCATCGGTGCCGGGTCCCACGTCGGTATTCCGCGCCAGCATATAGTTGTCCATATCAATGGATCTACAATTGTTGATCGAGTAGCGTAGACGCTCTGCCATGATCTCTTGGCTGGTGTAGGTTGGGAGTCGCAGTTGGAAGAAGCAGGTCTGAGCTGTTGGCAGGCCATTGGTTGCACGGTCAATCTTCATGACCTGTGAAAATGGGTTCGATTAATAATGGTACCCTCAGGGTTCCCTGATCTATAGATCTTGGATCTATGGTTAAATAGTTGTACCATCTACATCTAATGGTTGTCATAGAACCCAGAGAGTATGAATTCAAAATATTCAGTCCCAAGATCTATAGATGCTGCATCTATGCTTAAGGATTCAATTTACCTGGAAACGTTGAGACAAATCAGCCATATTTGCTGGTAATCTTGACCGTCCCGACACAAAACGCATGAAAAGTACGCGTTCCGTATTGGTAAAACCTTCCAAAATCGCCCACAACCATTGGACGATCTGATGGTTTTCATCGAGTTCCCGGTAACGTACTACCTTCTTCAACAACTCGATCGAGATGTGCTCCATTCCACAGACCAGCTGCTCCATATGATCGGCTGTGATCAGGGATAAGAGAGGAACTGGTATGATGCCTGCCATTCCTTCGCGGAGAGCAGCAATCTGCAGGTCAAACTCCTCCAGGCGGAACTTGATAGCAGCATCAACGTACTGCTGACGAGTAGTGAAAGTCAGGGGAATACTTCTTCCACCTGGGACTATAGGTACCACCTTGCCATTGCAGCTACGTCCTTCAAAGGTCTCTAGAGGTATAACATCGTGGAAGTTCGCCTCCGTTACCCCCGATAGATGAATATCGCGAATACTCCTCAGACTTTGAATGTACATCGAGTCGGTCTCATGGAGATCATTTATAGTCACAGGGTCGCCCACAATCAATTTCCAAATAAGCGGGGCTATCGGTAGTGCCAATGGCTTTCTTGTTCGGATTGCCACACCAAAGAGGACACCCAAAAATTTAAAATAGGACAAATCCTGTTCCCCCGTGAGTTCCGGATTGAAGAGATACTTATCGCGGTTGTAACCCTCATCGTTTACGGCATTTGGTGTTGGGACTAGAAGTGGGACGACTCCAGATGTGATCTCCTGGCACATTTCCGTTATGGTATCGTCGAAAACACCACCAGCGTCGTCGGCGCCTTCGCCGACAAGTTTCACCTTCCAGGCACGCGATGGCAGCCTTAGTTCGGTTGGTCTAATCTCAATTACTTGTTTCGCAACCTGAATGAAGATAGGGCGTAATTTATGCCCCTTGTTTGCAATCCGACGCACAATAATCTGAGGTCCGTAGTTTTTCCCTTGGACCATTGTCTTGCCAACGCAACGTACAAATGGCAGTGTATAGACACGAGCAGCTAATAGTGGTCGTAAAATCGGAGATACCAAACCTTCCAAGGGAGGCATGTTCAACTCACTTTGCTGAGTACTTAAAGGCATCAGACTCCAACAGGAGTATAAATTATCCGAGAATGTGTGTAGAAACTTAAGTCTTGCCTGTATAGCCTCGATGGACAAATCCCTAAGGTGTTCGTATTGGGCCGGAATCTCGGTGGGCCTACCAAATGTTAGTGAGCTAGTCACACCTGGTTGTCTTCCAGGTAACGGATCAGCGGTCCATGCTGCTGAATGAGTCCGACCTGTAGATATTTGTTGAACTCCCTTATTGCTGAGATGTGTTACAATCTGAGGCTCCCAGATAACTGAATGGGGTATACCGAGTTGTTCCTCCCCGTTAACGCCCCACGCAAACACCTTATTGCAGGTAGAAAGGAATAGCACATGCTCGGTACCAATTGCAAAATCTTTGAAGGTAAGTCCGGCAAAACACAGCAACTCCTGTGGGCGAAAATCTCCTTTCTTTGCGACAGAGTCCTGCCAATGCATGCGGTCAACACCGGCAACGTAAATCTTTCCAGACTCTGTGAGGAATATCGTGAGATTAGTCCCACATCCAACTTTCTTAACGACTTTCTTGTATAGAGCTTCTACCAGTTGCGGTGTCGACTTAGTTGTTGTATGTCCCAGTCCTAGTTTTCCATAATCTCCCTCTCCCCAAGTCCATACACTACCACCATCTGCTGAAATGCATGCAGTGTGATTGTGCCCACAGGAAACCTGACCAACTTTGAAGTTCTCCAATAATGTCACTCTTTCTGGGTGTTTCTTGTTGGATGTAGAGCCCAGTCCCAGTCGACCGTAGTCCCCATTTCCAAAGGTGAAAAGTTTTCCATCCGCTGTTACCACAGCCGAGTGCTTGAATCCACAAGATATTTGAGTAATCTCCTCATTTTGCAGAGATTCAATTTGGCGTGGTCTCCGTTGTCGGTCACTATTCCCATGTCCTAGCTTCCCATAATCGCCATCGCCCCAGGAGAAGAGCTCGCCACTCTCAGCCAGAGCTAGACTATGACCATCTGATCCGACCGAAGTGGCAAGGTCAGCAATGACGAAACCTTGTAATGTAGATATGGCAGTGAGGGAGTGCAGATCGTCACTGTTGCCCTGACCCAAGCGTCCATAACTTCCCTCCCCACAGGCCAAAACGGTTCCATTCGCCTGAATGACAAACGTACAGTTATGGCCACATATTATTTTCTTCGCCAAAGCGAAAGAGTCAACTTGAAGGGGAACCGAACTCTTGGCTTGCACCTCCGCTAGCTGACCGTACCGATTCGAACCCCATAGATAGGAGGTGCATTTACCCCCAATCTGCCAGTCGAGTGGTCTTTGCTTAACCCAATCCATAATCTGCATATCTTGTTTGATAGTCCAAGAAGTATTCTGCACTGCTGTCATCTTCTGTTTATCATTCTTGACGCCCTTCATAAGAGACAACGGTAACTCAGTCCTTTTCACCAGAGATTCAGCAATCTTTGCCGCTGTCGCAAATGTGTCAAACCACTGCGCTTCCGAAATAACCTCATCATGGAAATTAAGTGGGCGCAACTTGTTATAGATAACTTTACTCAGATCCAGCAGTAATGCTAAAGACGCCAAACTCTTCAGATAGTTAGAATGCATCAAATGAACACCAGTCTGAACAAGCAGCTTCTCATTATAATACTGTTCCATCAACATTTTGGGCAAAATCATAATTAGCATCTTGAAGAACGGTGCAGTGCTCAATCCGCGAATACCATTCCTGAGCAAAGCAGTCCTTGCAACATACAGTGCCCTATTTTCTAGATAGTCCTGTGTGGCATATTCCAATAAGGTAATGTCCTTACTTCGGTTGAAGGCGATACATAGTTTATTGTGGTGATTCCAAGCCAGACCATTCTTGTCCACGCCACCAGCTCCAGTTATGGTATGAGCTAGTACCCCATCAGTCAGCGACCAAAGGTTTACAACTCCGGTAGGTGCCTTCAGACTACCACTAGCCAAGAAACAGCCACGCGGATCAATTGATAGCGTGGTCACTGGTTCGTGGCTGTGACCCTGCTTGCTGAACACCAACGTGGGCATGATCTGAATATTTTGTGCATCGGGAAGGAGCCACACGTTGACAGTACCATAAATCGTCCCCGATGCTAATAAATACGGGGTCATGGTATTCCCCATAATGGGTGAGAATTCCAATGAGGATGGAATATGTTCATGCTTCAAGGTATGCAGCAATTGCAGACTATTCCCGACTTCCTTCCAAATCTTGCATGTCATATCAGTAGAAGCGCTAGCGATAAGCATCCCCTCAGGACAATATTTCAATGCAGTGAGTTCACCTTCATGGGCCTTGACGGTGATGATTCTTGTATTTAGATGCAAGTAGCCCAATTTGATAGTGCCATTCAAAAAGCCGATTGCAAACGCTTCCTCCTCATGATGCCATTCGATAAACCTCACCATACTTTCCATGGAGTAGTTCACCAGGACATCACACTTCTTCGAATCCCTTAAGATACTCAGCAAGGAGACAGTGCCATCCATTCTTCCGGTGAGAAGATATTCAGCGCTACTATCCTTCTTCTCCTTGGGCCAAGTTATGCAAGTGACTAACTCGTGCTGATCATCTATATACCAATCCCTATAGCCTTCTTGATCATGACTCACGACAGGAATAGGCCAAATGTTGATAATATTCCCGATGCACGCAGCGATATAGTTCCCCCGCGGTGACCATTTTATATCCCGAATCAATTTGTCCCTTAGATCACAACCAAACACTTCAATTGATTCATGGAACACTAGAGTGTTCTCTAAGTATGGGTAAACCATAGTATAATTCAGATATGGGTGGGTTTCGTTATCAAAAGCCCATACTCGCACGGTACCATCAAGTCCAGCCGAAGCGAGAAGGCCATTGCTATGATTAAAGGCTACACAGCTCACACGATTATCATGTCCTTCCATGGAAATACTATTCTTCGCAGGAAGATAATTGGAAAAGTCAGCGTAGTTGACCTGTTCGGAGGTAGGTCCCGTTTTGATCCTTGTAGAGACACACTTAAAGAGCTGTTGTGCTGCCCACTGTCTGTTTTCCTGCGTAACTTGTCGTGACATGACGAACGCAGAGAGGGCATTGACCAAACTTAACGCGTTCGTGGTACCAGCTTCAATTGGCGACAGTGGTACCTCCAACTCCTCTTTGGGAAGATCCAATAAGGAGCAACCACCGTGTGTGGACAAAATGGAGACCAGGGCTTGTGTGACCGCGAAGGCGCATTTAGAGGGATTCGGTGTGTACGCGGAGAGAATCAAATCCCGTGTGCACATATTCACCACCATCTTGGACGAGTCGTTATCATTCTGTGCAAGTGCTGCAATAGCCACACTGAGATTGTCCAGGCAGGTGCTCTCAGCAGCAGACATGGGCACGGATAGTTTAAAGCTCTTCTTTAGAGATGGTAAAGGTGCGTCAGGTTGGCGTAGAAGACTATTGGTAATCTCGACGCGATTCATAGCGGTAAGGGTCATTATCCGCACAACTCGTCGAATATCGGAGAGTCCAATAACCTCCAAACTTTTCATCAAATTCACGGAATTCGTTGTTGAAAGCAGTGAGAGCACATTCAGAATAATGCTTCTACAGAGGAGAATATGTACCGATCGCGTTATATATCGATAGGCTGTTATTCGATCATGAGGATAGTTGATAAAAGAGGCCTGCTTCCCGAGTCTCTTCATCTCATACTCGCTTTGTCGATGAGAATTGTAGTTGATAGTCGGAACCGCCGATGCACCCAAAGGATCAAAGTCCATCACGCCAATAAGCATCGGACTTGGGTTGAACACCATATCGGGGAGGCTAAAATGTGCTTTGATCTTCTCCAAATCGTCCAGTTCCAACAAATCTGCAACGTTAGGTAGTTTCAAGTTCGAGGCATCTTGTTCAGTTTTGTTATCCTCATCAAAAATTATATCAGGGGCACGTAGATGCAGGATATCAATTCGATTGCTCTGATAAGGGTTACCATCAGTAGGACAAGCACAAGTATGCATTTCCACACATTCAGTCTCAGTCTTAGAGGGACTTTGGAAGGATGATACTGAAGTAGCAGATGCTCCCGTACCAGGTGTAGCACCACGCGAACACGGACGTTTCGGTTTGGTACCACACGGCTGGGTCAAAAAGTTTCGCAATCTTTGCTCGTACTCAATGCAAGGGCATTGTTCCTCGGGTCCAGACGCGGAAGCAAGTGAAGACGAAGACAAGTGATGGCTAATCGTAGGCAAGGACCCAAGTGGGACATCCCGATCTCTATCTAGTGAATCCTCGGATGATGGAAGAACGTTAGCGATTAACGGATGTCCTTCACCTCGAACATGCATTCGTTCACGATCTCTATCTCTGGAACGTTCCGAAGACCGATCAGCAAAGTACCCACGGACATCAGTGCAACCGCGACGTCGCATTCCCAAACCGCACACACGTGAAGTATATGCCGACTCTTGATCATCCGAGGTGCCCGAACCTTGTGCCTGTCGATACTGGTTGATCATTGCAATATTCCTAAACTTGAGCAGCTGCATGCTATTCGAGAACAAGTTGCGCGACTGGATTTGATCATCGTTGGAGGAGGTACATGCGGTTAGGTGGGGAGTGGCTGAAGTGCCCGCCCCATGATTACTGCTTGTGCCACTACCACCTGCGCCCGCATTGGACGCTCTTCCCTCCTCCTCAACACAAGTATCCAACGATGGATGCTCAATCATCCACGTTGCGAGCATATTGATGGTATGTGCGCTCACCTCACCCGAACTCTTCGTTTCGAAAATCGCCTTCAGAATGTGTCGCAACGAAAAGCCCATTTCGAGCAAGGGAGCTGCGATTGGGGGAGGTGGTGGCGAATTGGATCTACCTCGGAATGCCCACAAATCATCCTCACACTTCGCGTTGAAAATGATGGCCCTACGTCGCCGATGTGCCGTAGTTTGCACTATACACAAACAAGAAAGATCCCTTCAGATGCCTGGATGACACAAGAAATTGAATTCCACTTACCTTGATTGGCGTACGGATCCAGAATATTCCACTGCTGACCAGATGCTGTGGGTAACTGAGTTGGTGGTCGGAACGTAAAAATCTGTCCACCACTTGCGTTGCTAGTATGCAAGGAGCAGACGGATCTTTTCCGGGTCTTCACGGTTACTGATTTTCTGTCCAACGAATCACTAAACTCACTATACATACCACTAATTTTGCATTTTATATAATTAGCGTGCAATACACTCGCGGCACGTTCCATCTCATCAACACTCACGATATTACGTAGTTTACTCTGTTCAATGCTCTTCTCAGCGATGGATCGCATTATGTTTTTCACAGCCTCACGCATCTCTTCATTGCCCACTTTTACGTTAAAGTTATTCGATACCAGAAACAGTTCAGAGTATTTACTGGACGTCAGCACCGAATGCAAACACTTAAGCGCGGAAAATTGCAGAAAAGAGAGCTTCATCACATTCGCCTCAATCTTCATCAGTTTATTCTGAAGTTGTCTAGCTTCATTACGTCGTGATTCGGTACAATTCTTCGTCTCAATGTCATCTAACCTCGTATCCGATTGTGTGGTGGCCATCTTCTCACTAATCCGCTTGACTTCATCCAAAATAGAAGAGACCATCTCGATAGTAAGCGATTCCATGGTGCGGGCCAACAGCTTGGAACCACTAGCATCCACTCCTGAGTTACCCCCATGAGCTGTCGAATAGTCCGCGGAAATCCTCGAATCGGAATGGGATCGCCACGTCTGCCCTGTGGTCTTACCATCGGTAAAGTTCTCCGGTACCAAGAGATCCTCCTCCTCCTCGGTGAGATTAATCAAAGGCATGGTAATTTCATCGGTAATTCCACTCAATCTCGCTAGATGATTGAGTATGTCTGGTGTTAAACCAGCCAGGCGGTACGTATTAAAAGGCAGTGGTTCAATAAAATCAATGTGGGCTGCCGAAGCAACATCGGTTACTTCCCCATCCGGCTCCCATTGCACTTTAACGGGAATAATACCCGATTTGACGATGCCCAAAACAATTCCACGTTTTCCGGATGTCTTCAGTTTGCAATAACCACCCATACGTAGTCCGCGATCAAAGCCACCAATCACCACCATGGCAGACCACACATGCGAGCAGAGTTTATCCAAGTCGATACCCCTGAAACACTCCATGTATGAGGGTTCCTCGTTACTGGTTATATCAATCGCAGATGCATTCTTCATGGGGAACAACGTTTTGATCTCCTTCAGACGATGAACAATTGCTCCATTCACCTCTTCCACCCACGTATTCGAGATGTGAAGTTTACGTATAAGAGTGATCAAAGACTCGGCTAGAACCGTGGGCATTGGGGCCACCTCGGGTTCGCCAGTCTGATAAGCCCTCTGATGACCATTAACTTGCATATCCGTGATCTTAACCTTCTCCCCCGGATTGGTGCTGTAGAACATCACACATGGATAAAGCTCCGTCGCGTCCATATTCTCAAAGGCCACACGTGGTTCCTCACCATTTTTACCAAAGCTCAACGTCCTCGCATCCATATCCAACACCACGACAATATAGTCTCCTTGAGTGTAGCTTTCCAAACATAATCCACACTCGCCATTATGGTACAAACTCCCACTATAGGCTCTATACAACCACATATCCCTCGTATTCCGATGACTGCAATCCTGTATAGGATACCTAGCAACACCAATACAAGTCCCCTCATTCCCTTTATTCTCCTTAACTATCAGTATCTTCCATTGGTAGCAACCACTCTTCATCGGGCTAAGTCCCAAGCCGTAACCTCTACCTCCAGTGTCATGGACCAGCGTTAAATTATATTCGATAAAACAGTTGGAGCACTTTTCCGGGTCAAACCCAAAGTCCTCAATCACAATATTCTCCTCCTCGGGCATATCCTTACAGGGTGAACAATCTCCAAGATTTGTCGGTTCCTCAGGCACATCCTCCCGATCCAAAGCATTGATAATGCCCCAGACTTCAAACGACAGCTGCGTGAACAACTTATCCACAATGCTATTCCTCTGCGCCACATCAAAATGTTTAGCCTTCAAACGTGGTAAAATTATTTGCAAAATTTGTATGACCATCAATTTTGGTCTGAGGCCATATAGCCCAAGTCGTAGTTCCAAATCCGATCGCTTACTATGCAAAACGACAAAGAGTGCATCAATCCAATGCTTCTGCGCCAAATATTTCTGAATAATCCCATCAGTTGCAATCGTACGGAGGAAGACCAAAAAGTCGCCCATCAATCGATCATAGATATTCTTACAACGCATATACATAGTTTGATTCTTGATCTCGTCAAAGTTGGGCTTATTCTGAACAATATCGTTAAACTGAAGGAAAAGTCTTTCGATAACAGACTCCCGGGTACTGGGTGAGAGATCTTTAGCATGTATACAGCAGGACATCGCCAAGATGTGCGTCAGACGAAGTGCGGCCACATTGAGCATCTGCGTCTTACTGATTATCAACTTTGGTACCATGAGGTAGTTGTACATCTCCATGAGAATGGGGAGTAGGCCGCTTTCAATCACCAACGAGAGATCATTCGCATGGTAACGGGTACTAAGTGAGAAGAGGGTAAGTAACTGAAGTTGCTTCTTATTCGGATCAGCTGCATTCACAGATAGAGAGGCAACGAGAAGTTGATAGATATTATGAACCACATTGCGGATGCTAGCCTGTGTACGTGACGGAGAGGCTTTGATCCCCTCCAAATAATGATGGAGCTGAGTACACGACTCCTCAGACTTGGTATTGAACAACCCAAAGCATCCAGCCAACAACTGTTGCTGTATACAATTGTGTATCGTAATACTCGGATCCTTACTGCTCTGCAGTATTAGCGTGTAGATCAGTTTCAGTGAATTAAGACGATCGTAGGCTCTCTCACTTTGAATCTGAAGTGCTTCACTAATCAACTGAAGATCCGTGGACCACCCATTGATACCTTCACCCTTAATATTCAACAGCTGCTTTTCGGTAGGCTCGTTGCAAACAAAACTCAAAAGATGTCCACACAATTTACGCATTGTATCATTTTTGTGTGGCACTTCGTAGGTGTTCACATAATGCATAGTTTGTTTTAGGTCTTCCTTCGAAGATGACTTAAGTTCTTCATTACTGTATGAAAGTGGTTCGAGGCATAGTAAGATATACAGAGTCCTACTAAGTACATGCTTGCAGTAGGTATAAAATTTGTAATCGGCATAATTGACTCCCTCGTAGAACTCCTTCTCTTCTTCATCAAAGTTGCGTTCCTTATCTTTACTCTCATCTTCATTTTCATGTTCAGCTCCTTGCTCTTTATCCCCGTTAGTAGAACTGCACTTTGAACTGCAGGCGGCATTTAGCAACTGTTGTCTTAAATTCATTGCACATTTATACACCTCCTTCAGATAGCTGTTGTCCTTACTTCGATCCTGAAGATTAAAATGCTTCAGACACGTGAAGAGGAAACACCGCACTATAGTATCCAACACCTGATAGTCATTGTCCTCTTCTACGTAGAACGGATCAATTCCAGCCGATTCCATCATAGCATTATAGAAATCCTCAGTCCCTTTCAAATTCTCTCCGGCTTGATTCACCGCACAAGCTTCGTCATACTGATCAGGCAGATTTAACGCCAACTTAATATTCGCATGCTGATCGTTGGTGAAGTTCCCGATAATACTAAAGATCTGCTCGTAGTCGCTAGCAATCACAAAATGGGCAATCTGATGAATACGGTTGTAGTCAACTTGATCCCCACAGACGCCATTTCGGAATATCACATTTTGCAGCCATTTGGCTGTGCACACTTCGGACTTGACCAGGGGCTCTCCAATCAGTATGCCACCGAGACATTGACCAATCAGCAAAGAACACGTCTTCTCCAGGTCTGTGAGCCAAATCCACGCCTGGTCCGTCAGTTGCGTAAGAGTCGGCGTCGCCGATCCCGAGGACATAAAATCAATGTCATTGAGGACATCAACGGGTAGTAGACGATTAAGTTGATCAAGAGCCTCCATGAGGACGAGCAACATAGGTAGCATATCCTTCAGAAACGAACTGCTCATCAGGAGAAGGGAATTCAACACCTTGAGGAGCATCGAACCAGCAATGGACTCCAGCAATGCATTGAAGAGTAGGTCCAAACAACTCGGATGACAATCAACGATATTCTTCGCTTTAGTTAAAATATCGGTCGCAAGCGGGAAGAGATTGTTTAAATGATTGGTAAGCATTTGGATATCCAAGGGACCACTTGCAGAAGCATTGAAACACTTCCCAGCAACAAAGTCGGCCAATAGATGGTTTTGCAAAGATGACAATAATTTGCGCAGTAATGGGGTATGAGGGTTAGAAGGGGCCTTCCACTTCTCACAGCTTTCTATCTCTTTGTCCTTAACAGATTTGGCATAGTCAGAAGCACTAGTCAAGATGTCTTCAGTGTGGCAACTGAAGGTAGCCAAGAGGGTATTCATCAGTGCCTCTGTCAGATCCAAATTCTTACGTTCCAACCTTTCGGGAACACTATTAAATCCTAAAAGAGCAGCAACCAAACCAGGTTCTTCCAAACTATGAAGAACAATCCGAAGTAATTTCTCCTGTCCCTGTGTGAGCTCCGCACCTATTGGTAACTGTTCATTAAGTAACTCAATCCTCTCTTTCAAATCTGGCAAAAGCAAAGCAGCCCCAACCCCGATAACTTCTTTCACTTTAGAGTCAATATCCTGAGGAGTACGGGTATCAATCAGGGCAAAGAGAATGTTTCTCAGGGGTTTAGCATGAATCCCCAGGATATTCTTTCCAAGACCCCCACTCTTACAGAGTGTCAGATGAGTATGTAAGAGTTTAAGGCAGAGTAGAACGAATCGATGGTGTTCATGAGAGGTCTTAAAAGGTTTCGGGATCTGGGGGGTATAGAAATTCCTCGCGTATTTGACCAAAAAGATTTTAAGTAGTTCAAAAGTTTTCTCATGCAGATCCACGCAAAAGGGCTTATGTCTTGTGATCTGTTGATTCTCGAGTGGTAGCGTTGTCCAGGCTAAGGAGTGTGAAGTTCCTGCACTGATCTGTCTAATGTGGTACCCGCTCAATGCTCCAATCTTATGAGGTCTTGTAATAGGACCATTGGTGTGGCCTTGACCACATTGACCCATAGCGTTCGTACCCCAGGCAAAAACCTCATACTCATCGGTTAGAGCCAAACAATGACCATCTCCGGCAGCAATATCAATCACTCGATGCGAGGCTAGGTCTGTGACCAGTGTCGGGGAGAGATACATGGTGTCCGTTGACCCAATACCCAAAGAAGCTCCACTCCCCCAAGTGTAAACCTGGCCATTCTTCGTGAGTGCCATCGAAAATAACGCCCCGGCACAAACTTTTCTTATAATCACTCCTTGTAAACCCTCGATAACTTTAGGTCTATAAACCTTCGCAATGATGCCATGCCCAAGACGGCCCGAATCTGCACTCCCAAAGGACCACACCGTTTTTCCGTCCTTCGCAACGGCCAGAGTGTGCGCACTACCGCAGGCCACACTCCCAACGTTGGTCAGATCTCTAACCAAAGTTGGGACCTGTCTACCTGTTGTATCACCATGCCCCAACCTACCATGATCACCTTCGCCCCATGTATACAAAAATCCGTCCTCAGTCACAGCAGCACTATGCCGATAACCAGCCTCTATATACTTAACCACTTCCTCATCAAACGGACCCACAATCAACTTGGGCTGCTTATGCGTCGTACAAGACCCATGTCCCAATTTTCCATAGTCGCCGTCTCCCCAAGAGTACACAGTACCCTCTTCTGTAAGCGCTAGGGTATGACCATCGCTACCTTTCGAGCTGGAGACCATTTTTACCGCCGTATCTATAAGTACACGCTTGGGAAGATTCTGATTGGCCGAATCGCCAAGACCGAGTCTACCATAGGACCCCTTCCCACATGCGCTCACCTTGCCGTCAAAGTGGATAATAAACGTGCAATACTGACCGGCCTCGATTTGCTGCACCTGTTGAAAGACCTTACTCTTGGTCGGAATCATAATCTTCTCTTTGATACCTTCAGCCAATTGATGTGAAGAATTTGAGCCCCATACAAAAACATCGCTACTTTCCGCTGATGATTCTGAAGACCCCCCAACGCTAGATGTTGCTGTTGTACTACTTGATGGAAGGTTACTTCCACATGATGTGGTATAAGTGTCGCCATAATCTATAGCCATCTCTACAAGTCGTTCCATTAGCTTATAAGCCCCGTCGTACAAACTGATCTCGACCTCATCCTCAGTGATTGCTTTCTCCTGGTTGTGTTGCAAGTTAAGATTAAATTTACGACTCTTAATCTCGACATCTTGGTCATTTTCAGATAGACTACAAGCATCAAAGGCCATTTCCACCCATTCTAAGAGATACCTTAAAGATCCACGTTGTAAGGAGAGACTGAGGAGCAACTCCGAGGCTAAAACGCGTCCGGACGAATCCACAATGTTGTTTTTCAGGACGACTTCTTTCAGGAACGAGGAGACTTTGTGTAGACATTTCGTGCCTAACGGCGTCAGTTGTGAGTCATTCGAGAGGGATAATGGTGGGAAGAGGTCAATGATCTCATTGGCCGTCCTCAGTACAGGATTGCATAGTGGTGGTACGCCGAGCATGGATGAATCATGCCAGTTTTGGCGTAAAAGTGCGAAGAATAAACTTAGACCAGACTGAACGCCGATCTCTAAAAGTGCCTGTGAGCCAGACAGTGGCTCCATCTGACCAGCCACTGGCACGCTAGGTGGCGTTGGTATCTTTTCAGATTCATGAAAGCGCCGCACGAGGGCATGATAGATTCGTTTCAACACCAGAAGGCGTTGTTTGAGAATCGCCGCGAATGGTGTTGACGCACATACGTTCTTCGCAAGTTCTAATTGACTCGTAAGTAGACTTACAATATACTGCTCCAACTCGCTGTGGTGTGGCAGTTCGTATAGAAAATCCGGCAGGATCTGTATATCGCTGTAGGTAATCACCGGCTCCGGTATCTGCTTGATCTCCTTGTTCGTAATCAGGCTGTCGTACATCGCCAGGACAACATCGCGCGACGCCAAATTGTCGGCGTCTTTGATCGACCACGAATTGTTCATGTGGTCGCCCCATTCGATCGTCTCGCTGAAGTTCAGCTGGTTCGTCATCTTGCATTTACAGCAATTGCCTGTGGGGGTTTAACGCAAACCACACACGCATCTGGAACATACACACAGCTTTTATAGTTGTCACCAAACTTTGTAAATAAGCGCAGCTTCCCCCTCCAGTTGGTGAAAGTCGGCATTTATTTGGCACTTACATCACGCTCGTCGAGCACACGCAGATCACCGCCATGAGATGCCTTGCGAATCCGGCTGATGTCTGGCCTGTCTCTGATGATTGATGGGGAAACAACACTCACGAAGAATTTAGGCGGAATGGCACGTGCGAATGTGGGCTACGCGAAATTCGGAGCTGAAATGCGACGCGCGGTCTGCTGTCGATCGGACGCCTCGTTTGACACTGTTTCGCGTACACAAATAACACAACACGCGAATATTTGCGAAGCGCAGACAGCGGCAGAACGGTGACGATGCGTCAGTCGGTGACTGCTACCACTGCTGTCTGCGGGACACGCACACTAAGCCACTCTGAAGCGTGCTCTCGTTGTTTAGCTGCACCGCGAATATTCGCATTTACGCTTTCATTATCGACGAAACACTCGCTGCCACTACCACTGCACACTGAATAATCACAACAAAACTGGAACGCGTCCCCGAACGATACCAAACAGCTGATTGTCACTTACATATGACATTTGACAGGTTTGACAGCTTCATTTCTTTGAC
>WSZQ02127860.1:11852-43416 GCA_019419845.2 Weissflogia rhopalogaster
GAAGTATCATGTAAAAGAAGAACAGACAAAAAAATGAGTTGTGAAAGACCGAAGACCGGGAGAAAGGTAAAAGTCGACAGACTCCTGAATGAAAGTCTGCGCCGGATCTTAAGCCTGCTTAAATAGCAAGCACGCTCGTAAGACGTAGAAGTAAGCCAACTTACCGGATCTAAAGTCGTGTCCCAAAACTCGGCGTTCATGTCGTAGAACTTATCCACAGAGTATTCCATCGTCTCCATATCTTCGTAATTTCTTTCAGAAACTTGCCGGAAGTTGTTACCGAAAAATCAGTCCGGAAATAACGCAAACAAAACACAATTTTCACTTGTTTTTTTAAATTATTTTTTGAATAATAATTATTAAAAGTATTTAAACTATGGTATAATATAGTTTTATGTAATAAAGTTTTATTTTTTATAAAATTTTTAAAAAGTTTTAAAGTTTTTGTCTTCAAAAGTTCAACGTTTAAACACTATAAATGTTTTAAAGGTAAAAATGCACTGTTTTTCTTTTTGGTCTTCGAAGTTAATTTAAAGGCACTGTTGTTCTTCGTTCAAGTAAAATATGCGGAATTCCCGAAAACCACTCCTTGAAAAACAATTTTTTATTTCTCTGGTTTTCTCGCGGTTACGTGCGTGTGTTTGATATTCAGTTAGTTGCCGGTATGTTGAGTACCGCACGACACACGCCTCAATGTGAAACTGATGAAACTCGCCTTCGTACTTCGTACGTTCACGGACTTGACTCACTTGACTGCATTGACGGACGAAATGCGCTCGCGTCGACTACGACTGTCGCTCTTCATCGCGTTATGAGCATGCTTGCGCAGTTTATTCCGTTCTCGCGTAGAAGCGTACAACGCATGCGCGTGTTACTCACGCGCAACTGCGACTTGTATGTTTATCAGCCGAAAATTGCTGGAAAACCAACATAAATGCGGAAAATTTCCTGCCGGTTTGCACGGTTCTCGATACACCAACAACAATAGCATCTACTGCCATTCATTACTTTCCTATTTTAGCGTTTTTAAGCATATTTCTTGGAAGTTTACATCGTAAACTTACATGTTAATCTAACTACATTTTAGAAGGCTCGCATATGACTTGGACGATTGCGATTGGTTGACAATAAGTTGTTTAATTTACATTCGCTTGATTTTTTTTTTTACAATTAGCTTTAAAATTTATTTCTTTAAGTTTAAGTAATTTCTTTAAAATGGTTATGAAATGATTAATTTTGAAGATTGAAAATAAAATATTACATATTTTGAAAGATGGTTGGAATGTGAATAACAAAACTTCTGAAAAATAATTTAAATATTAAATAATATACGTTCAAACCATTCTTACTTCGGCAAAAGAGGAAAGTGGTCAACATATTTTGAAATGTCTGTAAAATAAGTAATTTTGAATAAAACTCATCAATTTTTTACCAGTTTTGAAAGTATATGAATGATATTTTAATATATCAAATGAAGAGACCTGTATGATAGTTTTGAATATCAAATATTTGATGTCAAATTTACGATACTTGAATAGAAAAAGTTTTCTACGCAATTTTGTCTGAAATTTTGTGGAATTTCATTAAAATAACTATAAAATGAGCAATTTTGAATATAGCACATCAAATTTGTCAAATTTTGAAAGTTTATTAACGATTTTATATATATTAAAAACTAAAACGAGTATGTTACAACAAGTAGAAATTCCTACCTTGTATTTAATTATCAAATAATTGATATCTAAGTAACATATTTTAAATTTCAATATTTTTCAACACAAAAAACGTTTTTTTAAGCAAACAAAGTGACTTATAGGTTACAAACCAATTAGTTTATACTTTAGACAGTTTATGTAGATTTAAAAATATGCAATGCAATGTGTATACGATGTTAATAACGACGTTAATTTACTGGTAAGTTGGGCAATAAAAAAGTTGCAATGTCGCGACATTCGCGATTTTCGCGCAACTTGCAGAAAATGGGTATGTACAACGAAATAGTCGCAATCAGCTAATTTTCGCGCTGAATTTAAATGCGCGCAACTCTGAGTCGGCATTTCCCAAGGGTCAACGAGTTTTGTGTGTGCTAAACACTAGAAACGTTGATTAGATTACGTTCTATGATGTTTGAAAATTCGTAGATTAATTTTGGACTCAACTAGTTTCAAGGATTGATCAGAAAAAAATCAAGTCTTGGGTTTTAACGTAGGCAACCAATCATACTTGGGTGAAAACCTCATTTACCGATCGAAAATACACGATTTTCACCTTTGTCCCTTATGTACTATTACTCAAAACGCTCTGAATTTGAATGGACAATTTAATGCATAATTTATAAGTATGGTGTAACTTTTTACATAAATTTAAAGAAGTTGTTTTAAAATAGGCAACCAACGTTTCGTTTCAAAATAATTTTACCGTAGGCAACCAAATTGACATATATTTTGAGGAAATTCAAACTTGATTGATTATGATAAGTCATTTCTGACTGATTTCTGAATTCGTATGGGTAAAATACTATCAATTTTAGGTTGTATAATATGAAACACTCTAATTTCAGGTCATACAACCAGAAGATTGAAATAATCATCAACAATTACGATAAACAAGTGTTTAAAAATCAGTAATTCGTCCTTTTTCAAAGTTTTACAATAGAAAATAACTTATAACATAGCATTAATATTACAAAACGTATTGGTTGTTAAATCTAATTAAACTCGTGTTAAGATATTGGAAATAATGCCAGTGTCGATACTTCACTTTGCAGTAAATTTGAAATATATACAATTTACAATATTTCATTTCCCAAACTCGTTGAGACCAAAAAAATGTACGAAACTGTGGTGAATTTCATTCAGTAGTTTCGTTTATTCACATGAAGCAATTCATACAAAAAGGAATTCGTGTGTGATAAACAAATTGACGTGATAACAAAGTAATATTTCAGAAGACGCAAAGTCACTTTTAAATTATAGAAAAATAATAATAATTTAAAATTTTTTGAAAACTTTGGAAGAAAAGGAAATTTCCTTTTTGTAGAATTGAACACTCAGCGACGCGTGTACATTATCTTTCATTACGCTATCATTAACGCTAATCTTTAGACATTACTTTTGATATCAGTATATCCACTAAGCCACTATTATGCACGTCTCGTACTTTCCTTCAAATTTTTACAAAAATAAATCCTCACTTTATACATTAACGGATAACGTACGTTTGGGGTTTTTTTTTTTGGGGGGGGGGGATCGTCGTTACAAGATAATTCGGAATAGAAACCACTGAGTGTTTTCTAAAGCCTAAGTATGCAAATGCAAAACAATTCCAAATAAATCGAATTGTCAGGCAAATAATGCACGGTTAAGCAATTTGCGACACGATCATTCCATTCACAACGAAATAATCGCTCCTAATATGCAGATATAGATTCATACATACGCTTAAATGAAGTGGGCGCAATTTCGGCAGCGCATTAACCAGCGGGTGGTTTCACTGATGTCGTCTGCCCTTCAGTCGCGCCACCAGATTGCAAATCTTCAGTGCCGGCCCGAGCTTGAGGCCCATATACTTCATCATCATGTCCGAGTTGAGCAGGAGGAGTGCCTTGCCGTCGATTTCCTGTCAAACAGAGTTGAATAGTCAATAGACAATATAAATAAGTTGATAAGATTATGGTAAAGTATCAAAGTGATATACACACGTGCTTCCTGAATAATTCGGCGTGCACGCCGAGGCAGGGATCGACAGAGTCGATATACTGAATCACATCCTCGATGCTCCACTCGGGCGTGGGAACCTTGTTCAGGTGGGCGATCGATGATGCTTCGCTCGTGGGCGTGTCGCTCGGCGTCGTCGACGTCGCCGCCTCCTGCTCGGCCTTTTTCTTCGTCGGCGGCGGACGAATGTCGCAGTTCTCACACGATGTCCGTGTGGATTTTAAACCTTAATCCACAAATATATTCATGTAAGAATGATTTAGATTTAATATAGAAATGTTTAAGAAAACCAGGCAACTTCATATGCTTGCCATGGGCTCTTAAGTTCATTTTTTTAAGTAACTCAAGTAAAATTAAGAAAAACTTACTGAATAATTGCGAACAGCACCCTAAACTTGAACTTAACGCTTGGAAAACCGCCTCAAAATCGCTAATTTTCGCCACCGTGGGCAATTTTATCGTATACGTAGTTCCACCATAGCTGATGGCAATCTCTTCACCCCGCAGCACACCTAGTTTCCCCAGCACCGTCTCCGCCTTACTCGATGCCTTCAAAATCGCCGCCACCAGCTTCTTGGTGAGCGCCAGCATACTGCAATCCTCCAACTTCGTTGGCATCTCGCCAATGTCAATATACGGCCCGCCTAGGCAGGGTTTATGCACGTACAACGCGACTGGCGGAGTAGGCGACGCCGACGTATCCGCCTCGGCGTGCATCTGCCCCGTTTCGGCCGTGGTTACCGTCGACGTGACCGCCGGCGCTGCGGTAGCACCGCCCGTGTTTGTCGTACTCGTCGGCGTCGTCGCCGCCGACGCTGTCGTCGGAGGTGTCGCAATCGGGCTGATGAGCGTCGTCTTTGGCTTGAAACGATTCGCGCCGGCGTTCTGCTTCTGGCCGGGCGGTTGCATCGGATGGCCGGATTTCGCACACCAGCCCACGGGGAAGATGTCGCGGCTGTCGAAGCGACACCAGTAGTCGAAGGCTCCGCGCCATCCATCAAACGTCACATGGATCTGTTCGTTCTTAATCGCGCCGATCGTCGCCGTGCAAATCAGCTGAGGGTTCTTCTTGTCGACCGCCTCGAGTTTTTGACCGACTTGGAAGAGATTTGCCCGGGGTCCTGGTGGTTCTTTTTGGAATATTTTCGAGGGGGCCATTTCGGCGCCATTTAGTGTTTTCAGAAGGAACATTGGCCATGAACTGGCATTCATACGGAATCCTTAAATAGAAAAAAAAAACATGTTCATTAAAAAGTATAATATATGACATAAAAATAACACAATAAAGGAACAAAAATTTAAAATTACTCCTCAAAAACCGATTATTTCGGTTTTTTCTTAACATTCCTGCATTCCTCAAAAACATAAGTGTTCTAAAAAAAGAACACTTTTATGTTTTTGAGGTTTCGTGATAGGCAACTGAATATACAAGTCTTTTGTGGGTAAAAAGTTGCCTAGCTAGGAAAAACAAAATATAATTGATTAAATAATCTACTGGCTACTTTTAATGTTACATAACCTACAAACATCGTTTTCAGATAGTTGCGAAGCAACATGAAAAGAAGGAAATTAACTTGATAAAATCATTTTAACTGGATCATTCATTTCTCTTCAGTCAAAATATTTGCAATATTAGCTAAGCATAATTAAAGTTAGCTACGAAAGTAAAAGTAATTTTAGAAGATTCCTTCCTCTGAAATACTCACAAAGTATAGGAATGGTTGAGTATATTCCTATACTCTTTGAGTATTACAGAAACAAATTTTTGGGATTGCAATATAGGTAACTTTATACATTAATGTATACAAAGTAGCCAACTTAGGTGCAAAATAAGTTGCCTATTGCAAAATTGTAGATGGCGTACATTCAAGTACTATAAATATGTCCTTACCTAAAGGTGGTTGAAGCATACCACCCATTTTCTCACAATGTCCAATATGATTAATCTCACTGGAATCTACCAACCTCCAAAAATCATTCTTATTATCACTGCCATCGAGCCGTAATCGCAGTCGCGGCCCCAAGACACTAATCACAGTGGCGATGCACGTCGAAGTCACATTCCTCGGATCCAACGCTTCCAACTTCATGCCAACCTTGAAGTCATTCTGTGGTGGTTCAGCACTTTGCTTAAAGCAATTATGCGGGGCCGGTGCACTGTTCGTCTCCTTCAAATACTCATCCCAATCGAAAGTGATGAAAGTCTCATACTGAAACGGTCCCGGTGAACCCGAATCCGACGTGGTGGTCGGCGCCACAGCCAGCACACGATGCGCATCCGCCGACGCCTTCCGCTGATGCTTGTTCATACACACCACCGAGCAGTAGTCCTTGCTCGGATTGCCACCACCTCGAATCACATTATCGCACTGCAAACACGCGCCCTTCGTATACGCTTTCCGAAACTCGGCCAAACACGTATCGGAGCAGAACTCCTTCTTCCCGTTCGCCGTCGGCAGGACGTACTTCAAGGGCAGTTTGCCCTCATTGCACCACGTACATGCGATCACCTTCTTCGGTGGCCTGCCAGGGCCACGCACTTTGAGGTTACCGTTCGGCGTCGACATGTTGCACCTACAAATTACACTGTGCCTACGACGACGACGACGTGTAGGTCGTCGTCGATGTGGTCACGAGTTGTCGTTACGCTGTCCGCGTTGCCATCCAGCCCGATATAGGCTAGGACTTCATCAAAGTTGTTGTTGATAATGAAGGGTTTTTAGCTCGTCACATTTGCAACTTCACATACACTTCACTGTTTAAGATGCACTTTACAATGGTATTACGCGTCACTCAACACGTAGATTCACTCATTCGCATTGTGCGATGATCGGCGGCGGCGATCGATTATTCATCCGCGCACTTAATTTGTTGTAATTACTCTTCGCGCTAGTTTATTTGTTTGATTCCAGCAAATGTCAACAACAGACGATGTGACATTTTGTTTCGCTGGCTTGTGGCAGCTCGCGCGCTCCTTTTACTGAGTGTTCTATACAAACCAAGTCTAAATATATTTGCATCATATTTGCAGATTTTGAAGAAATATATCATACAAAGATTGAAATACTCTTCAGTCAAGTTAGTATTATACATTTCTTTTAAATATAGAATGATTTTTTAATAGTTATTACGAAATATAGGTAATTCAATTGTGAAAGGTAAGATTGGCAACGTTGTAAAAGAGGGGAATCACATTAGTAGACACACTGGATGTTACCGTAAAAGTATTTTTAAATGTGAAATTGAATTATCGCAATTATAAAATGAATTAATTAATCACATGTTGTTTAATTGTCTACGTTGCAAAAATCATATTATGCATTGTCTTGATATTAAATAATATTGGGTTTATTTTATAATTTCAATATTCTTTGAATTTGCTTCTTTTAATACTAATAAAATGCATGCAACAATTGATGAGTTTTGACTTTTTGTGCTTGGTAATGATGGTTATTGTTATAAAATTGAATATGAGACAAAATCAGTGTAAAATATTCTTATTTCAATGTTACCTTTACAGGGTTATTTTCGAAAATTTAACCTCCACATATTTTCTTTATATAACTACATATTTAATAAAATATATTATACAAAAGATACAACACTTATTTTAATTCAGTGGTATACATTTTTTTTTAAAATATATTGATATTTTTATAGTTATTTCGAAATTCAGGTAATTCAATTTTAATAGTGAAGTTTGCCAACTTTGTAAAAGTGGGGAATCACGATAATTTATGTACTGGATGTTACCTTAAAAGATATTTTAGTTGTGTTATGAAGTTATAAGGTTATAAGAAATTTGTCAATTAATCATATCTCTGTTAATTATTTCTGTTGCAAAATATTATTAAACATTGTCTTTATGTTAAAATTTATTGTGTTTACTTTATAACTTTCATACTTTTTATTCAATTTGTTTCTTTGAACCTTTCTAACAATAAATCATTTTAATTTTTTTAATTTCATTTTCATACATCCGTGTCTCCGAATAGAGGTTATGCTCGTGACAGGTCTTTAATTCGCAAATGGGGGCCCCCTTGAGCTCACAATGCTTCGCGGGCTTCACAAATTTCACAAGTTGCTCTAAAGTAACCATAAACCATAGCAAAACCAACAAAAAACTACGTCATGATGAATTAAACACGAACAACATTTTATTGCCTGCAATCAAAAGCAAGTTTTACTGAATTTCCTTGAATAACCACATGAAACGCTCCAATTACAAAGTAATTTTCACAACATGTTTAAGAAACATTGCATTTTAAAATAACGAAAGTTTATTATATCATTAGGTTATGATCAACAACAAATATCAATCGGTAAATAGCGTTAGTATCATGATATCATTATATAAGAGTAATGTTGTGGTCTTAAATACTGTTCAATAAACTTGTATAAACGCAAAAAATTAAATGAATGCAGCCAAACATAGATTGTCGCTGTACGCAACGTGCCGAGACGAATACCTGTCGAGCGTGTAAATGTGTGAAATGTGCTCAAAGAGTTGGAGAGTACACACATATCAATAAAATGTCGCAATAATTAAGATAGAAGAACGTTTTGCAGTGTTTGCTGTATAGTGGCAGTCTCTTTAGAAGGTAAGGCCGGCGTCGGACATGGTGTTGGCGATCTTTTCGATCGAGTTGATGTACGCGGCGGTTCGCAGGTCGAGACCGAGGTTGAACTTCTGCGCGGTGCGCATGATAGCCTTGGCGGAGCGTTCCATGGTGTAGTCGAGACCGGAGTGTACGATGTCTTTTTCGCTCGCGCCGGCGATGCGCTTCTGGAAGGAGTCGGAAGGTGTCACTGGGATTTGGCCGCCTTCTTTGCCAAAACGGCGTTCGAGGGATTCCTGAACCGATTCTATAAAGATACAAATTAACAATGAGAAACGATAAAACAATGACTTAATGTGTTGATGGCATCATTTCATTTCAATGTCATATTAATTGTAAAATATTTCAAATTAAAACTTACCAAGAAGATGATAGTTGGATTCACGCTCATATTTGAAAGTCAATCTACCATAGGAGACGTGGTTCAAGTTCTTCAACCATTCGAAGAAGGAAACGGTCACACCACCGGCGTTAATGTACAAGTCAGGAATGACCATGATGTTCCTATCGATAAGAATCTTATCGGCAGCAGGCGTAGTTGGTCCATTGGCAGCCTCGCAGATGATCTTCGCCTGGATCTTATGCGCGTTACCCTTGTGAATCACCTGCTCAACAGCGGCAGGCACGAAAATGTCGCACTTTTCATACATGAGCGCATCGCCTTCGATCTGCTTCGCACCTGGGAAGCCATTAATGGTACCCTTCGCGAAACGGTGCTCCTCCAACTCCTTGGGGTCAATACCGTTGGGGTTGTAGATCGAACCGTCATGCTCAATGATGCCGATACATTTGCCGCCAGCGCGATGGAAGTAGCGCATCGTGTGCAGACCGACATTACCGAAACCCTGAATGATGAAGGTCTTACCCTCCCAGCCGGGCGTCGTGCCAATCATATCCGTATACGCCTTCTCCTTAATGAAGTTGTCGAGACCGTGGAAGACACCGCGACCGGTCGCAGACACACGGCCGTGGATGCCACCCTGGTTGATCGGTTTGCCCGTGACGCAAGCGTGCGAGTTGATGTCGTTGTAACCGATCGTCTTACCATAGGTATCGGCAATCCAGGACATCTCCCTCTCACCAGTACCCATGTCAGGTGCTGGCACATCAATACCGGGCCCAATGAAGCCCTTCTTCGCCAACTCCAAGGCGAAACGACGTGTGATCTTTTCCAATTCATGCTCAGAGTATTTCTTGGGGTTGATTTTGATACCGGCCTTGCCACCACCGAAGGGTACATCGACGCAGGCACACTTGAAGGTCATCAACGCAGACAAAGCTTTAACTTCATCTCTGGTCACGTCCAAAGAATAACGAATACCTGAAATTTTACAACGAGAATGTGTATTAGTTTTTTTTGTCTATTAAAGTTTCGATGGAGTTTAAAAAGTTTCTCCAGTGGAATAATCAATACAAAGTTGTCATAAAGTTTATCAAATTTAGTCATTTTAGATAAAGTTCTAGACGCTGCATTGTTTTGGTAAACATGTCGTTAGAAAGAGAACTTAATATACTATCGAGTAATGTTTAAATCATTAAGATATCTCTGCAACACTCAATGTAATTTGGCAATAAATGTACTGTTATCAAATACTTTCAACCTTCAAAAACAGTTTCATAAACACGCTTTAAACCGAGTGCCAATTATTAGAATGTTATGATATACGCATCATTAGAAAGTTCATTTAATTTACTTTCTAATGACGTTTAGATAATTAAATTAATTTAATTACAAGCAATGTTAATTATCAAGCAATAAATCGAAAAAAAATTATCCGACGTGGAAATTTGAAAATTTTACAATAAAGAAATTTTAAAAATACTTCTAAACAAAATAATTCCGTGTAATATACACCATTAGAAAGACAATTTAACCTAAATTGTTCATGCAATTCGGCTAAATGCATGCATACATTCAAAAAATTCATGAATTTCGTTTTTAGACACTTTTAACTTGATTCTGGTATTTATCCAATTACATGGCACTGTTATTCTGAAAAGAAAACCCCAACCAATTGACTAAATTCTTAAATACATATAAATATGACACTCATTATCTATATCAATCAATACAGCTACTTATTTTTGTGAAAATATGGCCCTAAAAGTATATCTATCAAACGTTTGCAGTTTACCATTAAAAAAATCGTAAGAAACTAAAAATTAAGGAAAAACCCCGAGAGAAATATGTACTCCCCAATTGAAAATGCAAACACGTGGTGTAACTCGTAACGCATTATCACTGAATCAACATCGCTAAATCAACAGCATATCGCAATTGGTAGCAAAAAGGTTAATACAAGCATGTAAGTCATCAAATAGGCTTATCAACCAGATCGTGGTTGACCGATTTCCGAAATGAATTTTAAGGCCAGCTCTTGTTTCCAACTCCATCAAAAACCAAACATTACACGCAATTATATCGCGTCGATCAAGTCGTTTTGACAACTTGACAACCGAATACCAAACAAACTGATCTACAGCCAATCTGAGCACACTCATTTACACGATAAATATAACAAGCATACATCACGCGGTTTCTATTATCATTCGAGTTTTCTCGAACATCCGATACAGGTAAATATTTAAAGTCAAACATATTTCATGTTAAACCCTCCCCTTCACCGTGTTGTACATCCCAGCAATTAGAATAACACCTGCCAATCAATATTCACGAACAACATATCAAACAAGACCCACATACATATCATACATACTCAATACAATTGATAAAAAATTACAGAATTCATAACTTGCGCAACTTTTTTACAACTCAGCGCTTTTTACAACTCATGATAACCTTGAGTTTATTACTCTATGAGTTTATAACTTTAGTAAGCCCATAAAAAGTTTCTTTCAAAGCTTGAAAACACCCAGTATAAACTGATTTAGCACTATTTGTTTTATACCTGGTTTGGTTAGCGGTCGTGAGCATACAAACTACTAAAAAGTTGACGCGTTTTAATACGTAGAAGCGTGGTAGACGTGCGTTTTAGAACGTGTAGCGTCCGGTTATTTTAAGCATCCACGGCTTATTCCTCCCATGCTTAAAGGATGTCACAGGGATATACCACGATAAAAATTGATAATTAGCGTTTAAAATACAATTAATAGCAATTGTAACGAATTATAATTAGAAGGCATTTGTATAATAATGATTATTATACGTTTTTAAAGTTTTCATTTCGATTTTTATTGAAATATGTTGGCGTTTTGTTAAAATTGGCAAAATTTGCTTACTATTAAATATAAAACAAGGCTGTATTCAAATTTCTAGTGGTTCAGTTTGGTGAGGTGAACTTTGGGAACCTGTTTTGTGAGTTTAAAAAGGAGAATTTGCATTTAAAACTTCGATTTTGATTTGAAAAAAAAGTATTAAATCTGTTTTTTTACGCGAAACTTAATTTTAAAATCGAAAAGTTTGTTATATGAATTTTGAAGTTATATAACATAGTAGGTAATAATCTGTCTTTTTTATATTAACTATGTTTCTTTTGATATTTGAGGATAGGAAGATTTAAATTAGTCTACCACATGTTTGACTAAATATTGACTTAACTCTGTCAACATTTAACCTTAAACCATAGTAAAACGTCCTAAAATAACCCATATCATTTTTTCTATGCAATTATTTCCTATTAAATTTAACATATTAAGTGTTTACACAACTATTTCTAAAAGTAAAAAAGGAATTTTCTAACGATTTTCGCCAATTTGGGTCAATAATAGTAGAGTTAACCGAATAATATTGGTCCAACCTTTATTTATTGACCTCTTATGATGATAACGTAATTTTAATTATTACGAAACCTAAATTTTGAATATTCGACCTTGATAGCTGAATATAGGGAAAATATTCATTTCCAATGTCTAAAAGTGAAGTTCCCCGTGTTATTCCATTATTTTTGGTTAATATTTAACGCCAAAGGATGTAAATTAACCTTAAACTTGTTTATTCATGCAATTATTTACTCTGGCAAACGTTGTAATGTCGAAATAATGTATTTGAGGTGAGAAAAACGATTTTTGAGCCCAAAACTATTTTTCCGACGTTTCGTCTTTTACAACAAAAATTCGTGGAGTCTAATCTACAAATATCATAAAATAACTTTGAAAATGATATTTCTTCCTTGATTTTTGTTGTTATTTAACATCAAAAGACATGGGTTAACCTCTAACATGTTTATTTATGTAATTATTTACTCTGACGCTCGCTGTAATGACGAAAATCCAATTGAAGGTAGTCATGTGCAACGACTTGTTTGTACCGCATTGCTTTTTTTTTGGCACCTAAACATGCTTTGATCGTCAACAGACAAACAAATAATAGCACTAGTACGAAACATGCCATTAAGTTTTGAGATGTTTCACAGTGCTATTCTGCCAAAACTTATATAATGGAAAGTTTATTTGGTATTGAAGTTGCTAGTTTAAAGTTACGCAATATTTTTTGGGGGGCGTTGGCAGATGTATAAAAGGTTGCCATGACAACTGTTGTTGCTGTCAATAGAATTATTTAAGAGGAGAGCTGACAACAGTTATGATGGGGACTAGTTGCTAAGGACTCACCTCCCTTGCAGGGTAGTTTGTGGCTGCTGTGTTGGGCACGATAGCCCTTGATGATCTCGTACTCGCCGTTGTCGCGGCGAATGGGGAAGGCGATCTCGATGATGTAATCGCATTGCTCCATCAGCGTAAGAATACCCTTGACTTTCGCTTTGCGCTGCGCGAGCGTTAAACGCGAGCCCTTCACCTGGCCAAGGTCGTCGACGAGCTTGTCCTCGACGAGCATGCATGCGCGATGGAAGAAGTACTCGACCATGTCGAAGAAGCGTGGATTGGGGCTGGTGGGCACATCCTTTAGCCGGTCGGGGATGACGTGATCGGCGTAGCTGCGCTGCGGCTGTTGCTGGATGCTGGGTACGCGAGCAGCAGACGCTGCAGGCACGGCACGAAGCAGGCTCTTGCTGAGTGGAGCGATGCCGCGCAAAGCGGTTGACTTGAGGTGGTACATTTTTTCACCCCCTGTTTAGAAACTCTCTTAATGTATTTCCCAATTTTTCAAGATATTTAGGTTAATTGTAAGACGTTAACTCTTTCCAAAGTTAAGCCTATAGTTGGAGAAAACAAAAGCAACTCACCTTTTTTGATGTGTTCTGCTGAGCGTTAGAAACGGAACGCTGGGCACGAGATCGAC
This sequence comes from Weissflogia rhopalogaster, assembly GCA_019419845.2. NCBI lineage: Eukaryota > Metazoa > Arthropoda > Insecta > Coleoptera > Staphylinidae > Weissflogia > Weissflogia rhopalogaster. The sequence goes on from WSZQ02127860.1 coordinate 25,385, forward strand.
TGCCACCACTGCGATAGTCTATCGAACTGTTTGCAGGATCGCAAACCCGCCTGCCACGAGACCAGCGAACTTACTTACACAAAGGCGTGAAATGCGATTACGCTGGTACCGCGTAGATACCGCGAAAACTTACGTAATTTTTTCGCGCGGCTATGGCGTATGTTTAGATCTAGTGGGGCAGACCGACGAGCGAATTGCTATTTTTACACGCGTCGGAGGTGACATTCTGTCAGAAACATATGGATACGACCAGATACGACGCACTTTACGCTGAATGTTCGTCGCCGGACGGACGAAGAACACGCACTTTGGGTTTTAGGTGAAGAAAAGGACGAGGAGACGACGTATAACTGTATAACTGATCTATTTCGACCATTTCGACTTTTCCTATTTAAATTTCCAATATAGATTAATGTAGGCCACCAAAGATACAAACATTTCTACATTTTTTGTTCGAAAGAAGTAAACAAAAAACAATCAAAGTTGGTAAAACTATTAAATAAGTGTAAACCAATGTAGTTTCTTTTTTCTTACAATTAGTGACTATTTATATTTTTTGGATATATGTTTTGAGTTCCAGTATTAAAACACAGATGGTGCTAATAGATACATCTTACAAAGGGAGGCTCAACTTGTGGCAGCTTCGATAGTTATGTAATTTGGTAGATAGCCGAGTGAAACCTGCTAATCTCCTACTCTTTATGAGTGGGTTTTCTTTAACCTACGCAACCAACCATATATTATTAAAAATACATAACCTATATCACTAAGGGTGTCTTAAGCAGAAATGTTAAAGTACAGATGGCGCATTAATGTTTCCTAGAACGTTGACTTTCTTATTCACATATAGATGTCGAGAGTGAAACGACTAAATTTAAAAACAATGCGTCTTTTTTGTTTAATTATAAGTCCAGTATACTTTTCAGACATATTTTAAAACATTCGACTTTAATGAATTACCAAGGTAACTTGTTACCTTGGTAATTCAGGACAATAACAATTATTAGCGTTTAAAAAATACCAGTGTACCCGTATAGATATGTGTCTTCAATCAAACGGTCCGTTGAAAAGATGAATCCTATGAGTAAAATCCTCCGTCGCAATTTCCATTCAGCGCGTCTCACCTACGAAATTCCTGATGAGTACCACAATTCGTTCTATTTGGCCAATGCCACAATGTTGCAAATGGTCAACTATTTCGTGCACGCCGCTTATAAGGTGATCTTCCCGGAGCTGATTGAGAAGGTACGCGCTCAATATATGTGCGCACCGGAGGATGCTGCTTTTAGGATACGCTCCTGTATTAGCCACCTGGAGCGATGTGATGCTCTTGTGGATGTCCATATTCCCATGAAGCGATACAGTGGCGAGATTAGTTTGGTTCGAGCACATCGTGCCTTTCATGGATTTACGTTCTTCAATAAGTTTCTAGGAGGTCTTGAGACTCTTGAGAGGTAGTTTTAGTCGTAAGTCAAGAGATTTATGTTGTAGGTCTACGATTTGACAACGAATTAGCCCGGTATAACTCGCAGGGTTTTGCTGTCCAGCAGACATATCGGAATAACTTGTTTGGGTTAGACATGGGTGGTGCTGGTGGTGGTATCAAATACTGTCCTTATGTGTTAGATCCTATTGAAATGCAAAGTATCCTCTCGAACTATCTGATGCGGATGCCTAAATTTGGTTCGTCTAGGTTTCTTTTTTCATATGCCTCGATCTGCCTTCCTTCCCGGTTCTTTCTTTGGTACCAGTTTTTTTTCCTGACCTGCTTTTCCCTCCCAACTCTTCCGATCTGGCTCTTTCTTTCTTTCTAGCTCCACCAACACATTTTAACCACTCCTTCTTAGCTATTACCAACTCTCTCTTCTACTAATTGCCTTGTTAAATGTTATTTACAGCTGGTGTTACTGATTTAATCGAACCTGACATCGGTACCACCTCCATTGAAATGGACATACTCAAGTCCCACCAAACTCTAGCTCCACATGTGGAAATCCTCGGTAAGACCTTAGAAAATGGTGGTTTAGCAGATCATACGAAATCAAGCGGACAATGCACTGTGCAATGCCTTAAACGCTTTCTGGGTAATGAAGCAATAACCAAGCGGGCTGAAGTTAGTAAAAGTTTGGCAAATCGCACTTATATCCTCCAAGGCTTGGGTAAGGTTGGTAAAGAGATTGCACTGCTCATGCACAGCGAGGGTGCTCAATGCGTTGGGGTAAGAGAGCATGATTGCATGCTTTTTGAACCGGCTGGTGTGCATGTTAAGGTAGGCAACTCAAAAAACTTCTCTGTGAACAGCTTGAAAAGAGAGGTTATGAATAACTTCTACAAGTACTACTCTAATACTATTCAATTAATAGATGACAATAGATCTACTCTATTAGAAATCAATGTTTATTTTAGGCATTGTTTAAACATCTATCGAAATTTGGTACAATGCGTTCGTTTACACCCAAATGTCGAGAATATGATTTAGACTCAATTTTCACACAACCTTGTGACATACTGATACTGGCTGCGACGGAGAAGAGTATTTCCTGCAACATTGCCGATCGAATACAGGCGAAAGTCTTGATTGAAGTTGCTAATTTACCAATCACGCCTACAGCTTATCGGATATTGACCAACAAGAATCGTTTGGTTATTCCAGGGCTTCTCGCAGGAGCTGGTCCTTCTTTGATGTCTTATTATGAGCATTTGATTGCTTCTCAAACCGGGGATGATAAATTGTAATTCATTTTTTCTCATTAATTTGTGCCACTTTAAAATTTACACTTAAAACTTCATAGGGATCCCCAAAAGGTTAGCAATCTCTTTAATACTGCCCTACAGATGGCAATTGATGACATCATCGAAATTGAAGGGAAATTGGGCTTGAATTTCGACTTTTTGCAAGCTGCATATATTCGATCTATTCGCACATTGTTCCACCGGATTAACAGCCATCAGTTGTTACAGGAGAAAACAAATGAGAAGATGATAGATATGCTGTAAACTTTATTTTGTATTTTTTCTGTTTTGGGTACAATAAATCTGTGATATATTAACTGTCTTCTCTCTGCCTACTTCTAATAAAATATATTACTACCTCTTTCTTGTTGGTTACGCTTATGGTTTTCTTGAGGTTGGAAAAATAAAAATACGTCACTAGAATATATTAGCAGTGGACGCTAGCAGGCGCCAGGTGTCGCTAGATGGCACTAAGCATCCGTTATTCTCGTACGTTGTATAAAATATGCAAATTCATTTAGTTTTCATTGCTTTAAGGGTAACGTTAAATAAAATTATGCTTAAAATATTATGTACATACGCGCCGCGACGACTCATGATTGCTTAAAAAGTTGCTTACAATGGTAACGTACAATTTCGAGGTTAATGTTTGAATATGTACGTCTTAACCGTTTACGGGTGGCAGGTATTCTCGCGTCGGTTGTTGTGCTGACTGACCGGGTCTTTGTGGCTGTTGACCGGTGGAGGGACCACCAGCTGGGAAGCTGGTTGATGGTTTGTCGCTTGGGTAACCTTGGAACCCTGGTTGTTGACCTGGTCCTTGGGGCCTTTGCCCACTTGTAGCGGTTGATCCGCTCGGACCTTGAGCACTTGGGTACCCTGTCGATGGACCGGAAGGTCCTTGTGCTCCAGGGTAACCAGAAGATGGACCCGACGGTCCTTGAGATGGACCTTGAGCGGTTGGGTAACCGCTGGTTGGTCCACTTGGGCCTTGACCACCTGGATATCCACCTGTCGATCCGGTAGGTCCTTGAGCGCTTGGATAGCCCGAAGTTGGGCCCGTGGGACCTTGACCTGGGTAACTTGTTGTTGGTCGCGCTGGGCCTTGAGCTCCAGGATAGCCTGCCGATGGGCCGGATGGTGCCTGTCCTGATGTTCCAGGATATCCTGCCGTTGGGCCAGCTGGTCCTTGTCCACCTGGATACCCTGTGCTAGGTCCTTGACTACCAGGGTAACTAGTACCGGGTCCTTGTTGACCTGGGAATGAGGTTGATGGACCAGATGGATAACCGCCACTTGGTCCAGATGGGGCTGCACCACCTGGGAAGCCTGTTGATGGTCCGCTTGGGCCTTGTTCACCTGGGTACGCACCTGTTGGACCTGCCCCAGGATATCTACCTTGTTGTTCAGCGCCTATGATGGAATAATCGTAGATGTTAGCGTTGATGCCATAGAGAGAAGGTGCAGTGTTGCAGTCAAATTGGTTCCACCAAACGCAGACAAGGTATTCTTGATGGAAGATCGTTCCGTTAGGACAGAGGAAGTCGTAGGTTTTGTTATTAGCACAAATATGGAACACCTGACATCTTGTTTCAACATCAGCGTAATAACCCGGGTACTCTTGGTTTTCGCAACGGAACGAAGTTTCGGGAATCTCAGATAGAATAGGGTAATCGATGTCAGGTTCACCGGGAATAGCAGAATAGTCGCCGCCATCGTAAGAACCGTCATCAGAGCCACCATCGCCGCCGTGGTATGAAGGTCCATCAAAACTTCCACTTGGTCCTTGACCACCTGGACCACCATAGGACGGACCGCTCGGTCCTTGACCACCTTGATCACCATAAGACGGGCCACTTGGTCCTTGGCCACCTTGACCACCCTGACCTCCTGGCCCACCATAAGATGGCCCACTTGGTCCTTGTGCTCCTGGACCTCCATAAGAAGGACCACTCGGCCCCTGACCACCTTGCTGACCGGGTCTTCCACTTGGATATCCTTGTCCTTGCTGTCCACCTGGCCCTTGTGGGGCCGGTCCTGACGGATATCCTTGTCCAGGAGTACCAGGATATCCAGTACCTTGTTGACCAGGCCTACCACTTGGATAACCACCACCTGGCTGCTGCCCTTGACCCTGCACGCCTTGCTGTCCTGGGTAACCCCCTGTCGTACCAGACGTCCCAGGTCTTTGAGGACCCTGAGGCTGACCACCAGGATAACCAGTCTGTTGATCTTGACCACCAGCTGGAAAACCAGGCCCTGACGGTCTACCCGAAGGATAACCCTGCCCCCCCTGAACACCCTGTCCATCTTGGCCAGGCCTACCAGCCTGTCCAGGGAAACCCGGACCTTGCGGACCTTGCCCTCCTTGTCCTGGCCTACCAGAGGGATAACCTGCACCTGGAGCACCACCAGGAGCCGAACCTGAAGGACCTGAAGGATAACCCGGACCACTTGGTTTCCCACCAGGCCCAGAACCAGAAGGATAGGCTCCACCCGGAGTACCAGTAGGACCAACCGAACCTGGACCTCCTTGACCCGAACCTCTATCATCAGCTCCACCAAACGGTTTGTCAGGCTTGTTGTAATTATACCCATTTTGACCCTAAAACCGCAAACCATCAAAAAAAAAAACCATTAACCCACGATATCTAAACTTACCCGAACACCGTAGGCCACCAACAAGACGACTGAAAACCAAAACAAAAGAAACATTGTTAAAAACCATCACTATACAACTTACTTAACTCTTAACTAGACTAATCTACAATCTAGCATAATATATGTGTTCATATTCAATTAGTTGAGGCGTTTTAAAGAATGCACTCAGGTAATAATCAGGTATAATTACACTTATACGGCAATAAAGCTTATGTGGGTGTTGCACATCTCATACGCGAGAAAATATGCGTCGATCTGTGCAACCTTGGAAGGAAAGTTGGTGCAACTTTATATGCGATAATCACCTAATCACGTAATACAAAAAGTGAATAGCATATTACGATGCTCCCGTAATATGCTATTCACACATACGCGCATTCTTTCCCAGCGTATTCGCACTTAAAAATATAGCCAACAATTTACCAACCAACAGCCTACAATTTCGCGTATGACTGACACCATAATAGCTTTGGTATCTATTATTTTAAATAGTGGTGTAACTCCTCCTGTTAGCTTTGTATGAGGAACGCACCGCTGCGCCGAACAAAAGAAAATTAGAAAATGCCCCAAGTGACGAAAATTAGCCTCACGTGCGAGTTTCACACGACAGAACCGCGAAAGTTAATTGTACATATTTAAAGCCTTAAGAAGACAAAAAATCTACATAAACGCCGTTAATTATTTAGGTTATGATTTTTTAGGTTATGCTAATATTTGAGGTTAAAAAACATTGTTAAACTCGTTAAAAAAATATGATGTTAATTTTTTAAGTGTAAGGAACAGTTTAAAGACTAATAATCTGTTCCTAACACTTTTCAAAGTATATTTATACCTTTAGGAAAGCAAAAGTTTGAAGAACTTTTTAGAAAACTGTTATTAAAAATTTAATTTTCTAATAACTAAATTTTCTAAGGAAAAAGATGTGGAGGATGAGAAGGAAGAGAAATATGATAAAAACAAAATAAAGCTTACCCAAACAAATATTAATTTTCCTCATTTTCTTGTCGTTCTTCGCAAAATTCTAAAAACCACAAATTGAGGTTAGCTTTGCCTTTTTTGCAGTTTTTGCATTTTTTAGAGTAAAATTCTTAATTTTTAACAAGTAACTAATTAAACCAACCTAATTAATGTACAACTCTTGTATGTCGATGTGTTCGGCGCGGAAACGAAGCGCACACTATCGATGTAAATTCCATCCACGATTATTTATACGCCAACAACCCTAGTTTAGAATTGCCGGCTCAAAAGAAGTAGAAGTAGCCCTCCTCCGTCACATCCTCCCACCCACAAAGTTGTTCTTTGTGCGTACCATCCGTATTGTTAACGGTGGCAGCATGATGATGATGAGGACGTCACCATCGTAGTCATCGTCGTTGTTCGTTCACAATCAGAATCAGTGAGGGAAGGGAATCGCACGCGTTCTAACAATAAGCCAAACACTGGGGTTACTTTCACCGTAAGGTCGTTCGTTGTTCTCTTCGTTAGGATTTCTGTGCTAGATCACTGGAAAAAATGGCGTCTTACCTTCAGATCGTCTCCAGGAGACAGACAAAAAATTCGCACCTACTCGTAGAATATGCATTCAATGGTAGCCGCACAGTTCAAGTTGGAGTATCTGCAGATGGCCACGTCGTTAACATTAATATGTCACTAATGACAAACCACTCTTAAAACGCGCGTAATTATGTTTGTAAATCATGTGCAAATCAATTAATATTTTCTTTTGTTTTGTTTCTGTAACCTTTAACGTGATTTACTTTTAGCTATTTAAGAGGTTATGTATTATCAAGTTTAACCTAAATTTTATGCGTTAATTTATTGTTGTATTCTCATTTACCGCGTTATAAACCTCAATTTAAATCTTAATCCATAGCTATGAAACGAAAAGTGGCGGGAAAAGAAAAAGGCGGGAAAGAAAAAGAGGCGGGAAAAGGAAAAGGGCGGGAAAGGAAAAATGCGGTAAAGAAGAAAAGGCGGGAAAGGAAAAACGGCGGCGCAGGAAGAAAGGCGGGAAATGAAAAAAGGCGGGAAACGATAAAAGGCGGGAAAGGAAAAAAGGCGGGAAAGGAAAATAGGCGGAAAAGGAAAAAGGCGGAAAAGGAAAAAAGCGGGAAAGGAAAAATGGCGGGAAACACGAAAAGGCGGGAAAGGAAAAAAGGCGGGAAAGGAAAAATAGGCGGGAAAGGAAAAAAGGCGCGAAACGAAAAAAGGCGGGAAAGGAAAAAAGGCGGGAAATGAAAAAAGGCGGGAAGGGAAAAAAGGCGCGAAACGAACAAAGGCGGGAAAGGAAAAAAGGCGGGAAAGAAAAAAAGGTGGGAAACGAAAAATGGCGGGAAAGGAAAAAGGCGGGAAAGAAGAAAAGGCGGGAAAAAGAAAAACGGCGGGAAAGGAAAAAATGCGGAAAGGGAAAAAAAGGCGCGAAACGAAAAAAGGCGGGAAAGAAGAAAAGGCGGGAAAGGAAAAAAGGTGGGAAACGAAAAATGGCGGGAAAGGGAAAAAGGCGGGAAAGAAGAAAAGGCGGGAAAAAGAAAAACGGCGGGAAAGGAAAAAAAATGCGTTAAAGGAAAAAAGGCGGGAAAGGAAAAATGGCGGGAAAGAAAAAAAGGCGGGAAAGAAAAAAAGGCGAAAATAAAAGGTGGGAACGAAAGAAAAAAGGCGGGAAAGGGAAAAAGGCGAGAAAGAAAATAGGCGGGAAAGAAAAAAAAATGCGAAACGAAAAAAAGCAGGAAAGAAAAAAGACGCGAAACGAAAAAAGGCGGGAGAGAAAAAAAGGCGGGAATGGAAGAAAATGCGGGAAAGGCGAGAAGGTACAAAACATCTATAATTATTCAATCAAATCGTTTAATAAAATGTATTCATTTCCATCATTTTTAAACGTGCACTTTGAATGTTTCTTAAACGATCTCTACTTAACTTTAAGGTTATGTTACAATCCCTTTCAAATTACATAAAACTAGAAGAGGAATAGATGATATTCTCCTTGCTGTTCTTCTTGTGTGTTCCCAATAAAAATCTATATGCATTGTATAATCGAAAATTACAATTCGTATTGCATTAAAGCCAACTTAATGAAATTGTAATAATTACGCATGCGCTGCTGCGATTCGTATCGTCACGTCGGTTTGTTTGTTTGTTTGTTCACCGAACCTGATGAGAGGATAGTGTAGTGATGCTGTCTTTTTGATGTTCTAATAACATATTTTGTTACCTTGTTACCCACCAGCACGCCAGCGAGGAGGTTAGGTTTCGTGCGATCGTGCACAAGCCACTCGATCGTAATCTAATACGAATTATTTATTAGATGTAACCGTTGCGTTGTGATGTACGCTGTGTGGGCATTGCACATCCGCAAAATATTGTAAGCCTTCCAAGTCTGACTGTCTGCTTATTGTTAGCCTATTGTTAGGCTAGAAGGTACACACACTCACAAGCTCAAGCTAGTGTGGAGCAAAAGGAGCAATGCAAATTAGCTGTTTGTGAGCGCACTTCGAAGCGTGTGCAACAAAGTCATTATCTGAAATTACGCGACCGCGCGACGAAACGCGAGGGGTTAAAGGGTGATAATATTTTATAAATGGCGCGCATCTTTCTATTAGTTAGTATACACGTGTATACCACGCATGAGTGATACGAGCACACAACACACACATACACACCTGCACACACATGGTGCACAAAGTTACGTTGAGATGGTAATAACATAATTGCATCAAAAACGCGCATAAAACAACAGCGTCGAACGCTGGTCTGAGACAAAAAAATTGCCATAATTCACCTTTATGGGCGACGATTAAGCATTACATTTTAAAATCGTCATTTTTTTTAAGTTATAATTATCTCTGATATTATTCACGTGTTGGATTCACGTTATTTATACATGAAAAACGTCAAAGTGATATTTTATGTTAGAATTTCTTACAAATTTATTTTTATTTGAATTAAAGAAAATAGTGTGAGACTATAGTGGTGAAACACTATTTTGAGGTTCGAATTAAGCTTTGGAATGCTTAACTATCACAAACTTTATCTTAAAACCTGTCATATGCGGAAAGTCGCGGGACTACTATTTTTCTATTGTTAACAGTTTTCTGCAAATGACAGGTTCCACTTTGTAGACGTCAATTTCCATCATACAAAGCCACAAAACCTACAGATCTGATTTTTTTACGTTGTTGGCAGGATTCCGTATATCACAAGTTTCACTGTAAAATCTAACCAATACAACTTTTTAAGATTATAATTATCTCTAACCTGTCGCGACTGTCGCATTTGACATAATTTGAAAACTTCAATATATTTAGGTTAGATTTACCTTTCTTTACAGATGGCGCCATCGTATCACGCTTATATCGTGCGAAGCGAATCATCCACACGCCGCAACACCGGACGAGAACGAATGATATTCTCATAATTATTTATGCATCCAGCCACACGATTTCGAAGAAGAGGATTCGACTCGATTCGAGTCGCGAATTGGTGGATATGCAGATGGTTTACGTGAACGCAGCGCCCATCGTAGTCGTTGATTTACGTGCCTCTGAAAATGGAAAATATTGGCAAATGTTTGCCAATGCAGCTGTCGCTGATTTCCGACGCTGATTGTGTCGGAATGATTTTCTCAAGTTACAAAGATACAATTACCCCATCGTAAAGTATTGCGTCTCTACCAACTTAGAATTCGATGTAACAAAATGAAATAATAGCGAAAATTCTGTCAAAATGTATTATTTACAGCGTTTTAACCTGCAAAACTTTTCTAGGTTAAATATTGTAGGTTAAAATTCATTTGGAGGCTAAATACAAGTGTATTTTGTTAATAACTAGTTTCATTTATACTAATAGTAATCTTTTTCTGGCAAAGTTAGGAATATTTGTCTTTACCACACCTAGCCTAACCTAACTCACATCTAACCTAGCCTAATTATAACCTAATCTAACCTATCCTAACCTAACCTAAACTAACTTAACTCACTCCTAACCTATTCTTCCCTAACCTATCTTAACCTAAGCAAATCTCACTCACACCTTACCTAACCTCACTGACACCTAACCTAACCTAGCTCGCAACTAACCTAATCTAATCTAGCCTAACCTAACCTAGCTCACGACTAACCTAATCTAACCGAACCTAACTTAGACCTGGACTAACCTAACTCACACTTGGCCACACCCAACCTAATCTAACCTAAATCACACCGAATCTACACTAATCTAACCAAACTCACATCCAACCTAATTTAACTCATGCTTAACCCTACCTAACTCAAACCAAACCTAATTGACACTTATCTAAACATAACCTATCTAAAACTAATAAATATAACTCATTTTAATCCAATTGAATCATCTATAAACCAACCTAGCCTACCTTAAAGTAGCATAGTTTATACAGAATATCATAAAATTAAGGCCACATTCGTTTAAGTTCAAATAAATAAATATAAAACCTTTTGAGGTTATGTCATGTCTGTCATGCAGACATTGATTAACCCACAAAAAAGAGTTGTAACATAATTATGCAAACTTAATAACGCCTTAGTAATTCCGAATTGTTCGACACTAAATTAACTAATTGTAAGTTAAACAAACTGAACATAACGTAGTCGTAGTCGAAAAGCAGTCGATTTGCATTTACTACATCATTTTCTCTCACAACCGACAAGACAAGACAATAACAGTAGCCGACACCCGGAAACTGCTCCGCTTTTAATTCTGGCACGATCTGCACGATTGGTCGCCATGCAGAATTCTGCAGGATATTTCGCCGAGGCAATAAAGCGAAACACAGCCCGTTCATCTGCCCGTAATCGTAGCGATCCTCTTTGAAATTATACAAACAAATCAACGCCGAAATCGAACGAGGCGATATTATAGAGATAATGCGTGCGCAATTTTCACAAACGGCGAATTTCCTAATGCTTAATCAAACGCTAATCAATACGATGATCGGCGTTTTGACAAGCAAATTGCATGCTGCAATGATGCAAGTTTCCATCTGTTACATTAGTGCAGACAATTTTTTATGTTCATAAAGAGAGTGCATGTACGTACTTCTATTACAAATACCCACAACAATCAGATTTGTAAAGTAATTACGTTGCTATTAATTCGAACCGATTAAAATGACTATGGATGGTTAATTTTTGAGTCGTAAAAACATGAGAAAACATTTCAAAATTTTAAATAAAATCAACCTTGGAGGCGATTACAGTTATCTTGAGTAAATAAGTTTATCGGAGTTTTGCAATGGTGAATCAATTCATTGTTTATATTTGTTTCAAATTGCTTAAATATACAAAAATCGTGCATACAACTGATTTATTGAGGGTTTTATACAATTACATTGAAATAGGAACACTTTACCGCGTTTAAAATTAGTTAAAATTGGTTAGAATTGTTAGAATGGACTCACTTGTTGTTAGTAGTGATAATATTTCTTTAATTCAAGAAGATTTGAATAAAAAATAGCATTGATATCAAAATTTCAAACCTAAAAATTTTTTAACCTAAAATGTAGGCCTATTTCCTATGTATGCAACCAAACATACATAAAAAATATTATGTTTGATCCGTAGTCCTGGCTATCGAGCACACTGCTTCTTCAGACTGTTTTTTTGACAGTTTATTACTATTTTTTGTAATATATGTTACGACATTGTGATTTGTAATGCGACGTTTTGTTATTGATGTGTTGTGTTGCTTATCAACACACATTTATTTTCATGTGTGAATGTTGAGTTGTTTTAGATAGAAGTTCATTGTTCTGTGTTGACTGCTTGGGTTGCGCTAATTTTGCGATTGATGATGTATGAGTAGGTTATATAGATGTGAAAATTTTCTTAGGTGTGAATTTTTAATGTGATTTTTATGTGTGAATTAATTGTGAATATACAATATATATGGATGGGGTATGAGTACATGAGGTGGGTGTAGGAGCGGTGTTGATTCTTAGGATCATCTGGCTTTATGTGAGGGGGTGTTGAATGGTTCGGGATGTCCGGGTGGAAATGTAAGAGAGAGGTTGGGAGAGAGAAGGGGGAGTGTGACAATAGTGAGGCTAATTGTGCAAGAAAAATGGAAGCGGTGGAGAGGGATGACATAATAGAGTGGGTTGATATACCGCATGTGTTCAGCGCTGTGATACGCTGACTTCTGGTCAGTTTACCACCTTGTCGTTGTGAGCCTGTCGGAGGATCAATGCACCCTGGCTATTAATTTAGAGCTCGTGGAGAGATTCGCGAGTGCATATAAAAATTATAGTTAAAGACGCAATAAGCGCGAACAGCATGTGTATTGTTATTTTTATTATTTTTTTAAATATTTTTTTTTATTTATTTGGTTTGTAAATATTATTTTTAAATTGTTGTTGAGTTTTTTAATGTAATGTAAGAGGCTACTGGCGAAGGATTGTGTAAGGGTACAGTTAAATGCCAAAATAAAGGTGATCTATAATTGTGAATTGTGTGATGGGTGACTTGAACCCCGTCCAACTGCGTAGTAGACCGATGCACTACTACCTGTGCTGCCCAGGTGGGCCAAACATATTTTGAGAAGAATTAATTGAGTTTTCTGGTTTATCTTCAATTTTTCGAGTTATGGTTAACATTGTTGACACTCATGTAATCTAAAATATTTCAAAATATGTTTCTAACAGGGTAGACAACCAAATATTATCATAAAATTAATTTCATCTCTTTAATAAGTATATTATAAACTTCCTTTTATTAAATTTCGTTTTAGCAAGTTCATTTATACTTTTTCATAATTTTTAATAAAAAATACAAATATTCCAAACTGTCATTAATGCGTTCTTTTCTTTAATTTAGGTTAGAGTAAGTAAGGATAGCCATAAACAATTAAGAAGATGTTACATTGTGAAATAATTGCTTGAAAGTCATTAAATCGCCAAAAAAACAAAATAGGAATAAAACAAATAAACATTTAATGCACATTTGATGTAATTCCAAATTGAAAAAAGCACGTAAAGAAATTACGTGACTTTCTAGGTTAGTTTTCCTTTCATCTTTCGTTACGTTTTCAAATTCTGCCAAACAAATTTCACACTGCTCATCATTGGCAAATCGTAAACAGTTTAAACGATCACGTAAACTCAAAATCCCAAACCTGAAATCAAACTTTTACTCATCAAAAAAAAAAAAACTGAAATCAAACGTTGGAAACAAGGTGAAATTATTTAGCAATTTCTTAATGATGAGTGATGTGGTCGTTACCAGATTTATACGAATTCATACGAATATCATAGTTAATTGTAATGATAATAACGTTTTATTACAAGCATGCTCGCGGGCGGGTATTATCAAAGTTTCGTCATTGTAACACATTTTTGCACTCATCTTCTACGATTCTCAGTTGTAACACTGACATACCATCGTATTGTTTAACTTTTTTTGTGGGCGTTTTGCCCACAAAAAAAGTTGGAACTAACTTTTAATAATTAATTGTCTACATTCACTATAATAAATTTGTGTGATTTTAAGATTTTAACATTTCTAGACAATCATCGGCCCAATTAGCTACTATTTTATTAATTTATGTGATTCCACGCACGATATACCAACATTTAATGTTAATTATCGCTTGTGTAAACCTGATTAAGCTGGTTAATTCATCAAAAAACGTAATTATTGGCGTTTCGCGGGCCAGCGAAGCGTTAATTAATTTTTATAGACGATCACAGGTTGAATAGTAAAATACTACGAAATCTTGGCGAAAACGTGAGTCTCGAATTAAAGTAAGAACGTTTTTTTTTAATTTTTTGTTCATCAGTGAAAAAGTCTCTATTCAGACGCACATTGCATTCGACGAATGCTGGATGATTCGTGAGGACACGCAGAAGTTGCACGCAATTATCTCGAAACGCACGTGCTGTAGAGGAAAAAAATTGGGATGATTCGGAAGGAGATGTGCTAGAACCTTCTAATTGCAATTATGGTGTAACTATATGATAATTACGGGTTTTGAAAAAAGATTTACGCTAAAATTTGGCGGTTTTAGGTTATATACGACATGTTTTGATGGAAGCAGTAAAATCTAACCCGAGATTTACAAATTTTTAAAATTATGCAACTAATAGTGCACATTTTAAGTGTTTTATGAACTCTATACAACCAACAGGGCCGACGCTAGGGTCCTCAGCGCCCGCATGCAATTTTTATCCCAACGCCCCCTATCATTTTTAAACTTTTTAACAGTTTCTTATCATTCAAATTATATATAAGATAACATTAAAATTTTGAATTAATTTTTAAAAAATCTGGATTTAGTACACAAAAAATTGGACATAATGGTTTTACCATCTAATTCCGCACATACATGATAACACACATACAATGATAATTAACGCCAAACTATTTAATCTATCTTGTGGCATATTTTTTCTTACGTAAGTTTTAATCAATTTCAATTTAGAAAAACTACATTCGCCGATTGCTGCACTAACAAGTAAAGTTATCAGTATTCTTAAGGCAATTAAATAGTTAGGGAGAGCTAAATTATTGGATATAATTAAGATTATCAAAACATTTTCGAATTTGAAAATCATTCTTCTGAAAAATATCCCAGCAGGTACACAACTCATCAAATAACTCTATTGCATTTACATCCATACTGTTGCCGTCGATCGATATAATAGCATAGTTTGAGATCTATCTGAGAATAAACAGATAGAAAATTATGGCAATATATTGAAATTTCGTCAAGGGGTACCCCTTAAAATATTTCAAAATCTAAATATCTCGGAACCTATTTGAGCTATAGAGCCCATAATTTGAGAAAACACTCTGAAAAACCATCTGAGATAATACCCTGTTAGTTTCATCCCGATCGGGGCTAGTCAAAAAATGGCCCAAAATTGCATTTTGAAAGTGGATATTTTCCAAAATAACTTGAGAACGATGGGGGCCGATGTGTAGTTGGCAATACACCTTACATGACATCGGGGGATAGCAAATTCAAGACCTGTCGGAGGCATTCATCATTTCCTTTTTCTAATTATTGCAATTCGTGATTAACATTCTAGAAATTGCCTATCGATGATTATTTGTTCATATTGATATGTCGAAGGCAGCTTTCATTCTTTATTTCGGAGTCTGAATTCATTTCTTGACTTTCATAACTGTGGAAGTCAGGAAATGAATTCAAGTTAAAAAATTGAAATAAGAAAGAAAATCTAATGTACATTTGACGACTATTCCGACATATGCAACCAAAACTACAGTTTGGTGAGCGCAACATGTTTGACAACCAATTATTTATATGTTATTAATGTCTATTCCATAATAATGGTTTTCCTGACTTTGGTATTTTGAGATAATGCACCAAAAGTACATAACATGATAAAAACAGACAAAGATAAATTAATACTATATATTTCAAGTGTTTTAGAACTCTAAACAACCAATTATACACATTATAATAATTTATGTCTGGTTTTAATGAAGATAATAACGATGTTCAAAGCCTATTAATTTTATAAATTTATTATTTTGATTATTATTACATTTATATGTTTATTTTTTGTTTCTAAGACAGTGTTTAATTGCATTCTGTCTTGTACGGCAATTTTTTTTATGAAAATGTTAAATCAAGTTTTTAACCTGATGCACTTTCAATGAAAGTAAAGTAATATTTCCAAATAAGTATAATTAAGCAATGTTCATTCTGCAATTTTGTAAAAAATGTAGGCAGCCAATTATACCCAGAGAAGAGATTCACTTCTGTAATTGCAATTATGCGGCAACTCCATGATAATTACCAGAGTTTTAAACGTTTTTCCATGAAATCTACTATTACTACTAAAAGTAGACGTTTATTAATTTAAAAATGAGTTTGAAAGCTTAAAAAATAGACAACCAATTATAAATAACAATGTTTTATGATCTATTTTAATTACTTAACGATCCTGTTCATAAACTATGGCTAAATAAAAGCGCTTAGCCACATATTTAAAAATGTACATAAGTATGCAACCAAATTTAGTCATTCTATGTTTTTAAATTTCCTTAGGAAAAGGTAGACAGCCAATTATACGTACAGAATTAATTTACGTGTAAATAACTATAAAATGACGACCTCCTTCCAAGGCTGTTATTAAATTGTATGCTGTATATGATTTTCAGTTCTGCTAGATTTATAAATTATGCTTGGTTTATTGTATTTCAGTTAGCATAAGAACGTAATTGAAATATGGACACAATCGATTCTTGTCGGTTGATTAGCACCTAATAAGTAGTCAGTCGTTTGGTACAAAAACATAAATCACTGAAATTAGTGCTTAACCTCATTCATTTGATTGCTATGTTTCGTATAAACCCTTTGCCATTTGTTATATAATAGTATTGTTTCGCTCAAATTGCTATATTGTAATTTTGTAATAGGCGTATAATTCGTACGAAACCTCTTCTCACCTCGCATAACCTCACATAATTTTAGTTAATGCCAATTTTAGGTTTGTTTAATGTTATTAAATTCTTAAAATGTGGGATTTTATACGTAGAAATCTAAACTAAGTTAGTTTAACTTAAAAAATATCAAAGTAGCATGATCAAAGTAGCCGTGCTTGATATTGTTACATATGAATTTGATGGTTAAAATTTAAAGTTCACGCGAAAAATAGAAAAGTAGTGCCATCTTACAGTGAAATCTAACAATTTAGATAAGTTATCATTCTAGCGGTGTCATCTAGTGACGCATTCTTGTACCTAAGTTAAGGAGTGGGGGAAGTTCTCGAACCATCTCTATATGACTAGGAACAATCATGTTAATCTACCAAAAAAAAACTCAATATATCTCATGAAATCGTGAATTATTTGGTGACACTCATTCAATTCAACGTCAAAATGTCAAAACGTCAAATATGAATGTATTGAAGAACAGCAAGTTCTTGACTTGAGAGATGTAAATGAGTCGTCACTGATTGACAAATATACGAAGGATTTTCCGGCCGTGTACGGCATCGTCGTCATTCTGTTGTTTTGTCGACAATGGCAATTTACTTGACGGACGTTGGAAATTACCAGCAGAGCGCTGCAAAAGGCGCAAACACTCAGTCAAAGGTCGCGTCGCGAACCGCGGCCGTTTGTCGTCTCGTCTTCGGGCCTGTGGCAGCCACACAGAACCCAGCTCATTAAGTGCAGCTCATTAAGGAAGGAAGCGGTGCGGTGGAAGGCCCGTTTGCGGATCATTTACGCTTTTTGACGCGCTGATTACACACATACACGCACGCAGGCGACGACTCGCGCGAGACCCAGCCATTAGCCATCATTAATTCGCCATTATTTCGCGCCGTGGCTCTGTGCATAACCTTTAATCATTTACATAACGCAATTTAACTAGCCGTAGTATTATCTAATCGCTCTGCTCTGCGATAATAAACTTGTTGATACATACAGCATCATGTACCCAGATCGGTTAATTATTTTTAGATCTTGTTACATTGTATTCATTTTCTCATTTCATTACGTTCAAATTTTGCGAAATTAAAAATGTGTCAGAGGTATTTACAAATTAATAGTAGTCGTTTTAGTATTAGAACTTCATCGGGGCTGCTTTCAGTTTTTAAGAATACATAAACTTATGAGGGGCGTGCACGAAATGTGTAACATCGGTTTAATTGGAAA
>WSZQ02127971.1:0-44751 GCA_019419845.2 Weissflogia rhopalogaster
TTTCATATTTTTACTTCTACCACGTGGAAATTGGAAGACACGCCTTCACTATAACAATTTACAACTAACAACTAACTTCATTATAACAATTTACAATGTTTCGTAGTCGAGAAAAATGTATACGAATTCATTCATCCAAGTCGAAGTTACTTAAATCGGCCGTACGATTTAAATGAGCTTCAATTGCTTGAATTACATGCGTTCGTATTTATTTTCCAACTGCTTGATTACGCCTATAGATGTTCGGAACAACGCACGCGGAACGAATGGCAATCGATTAATTCTTGTTTTATGTTCCGATTTATGCTCTGCTCGCATCGCGGCTTTAGCTTTATGATGTACGATGTAATTGTTTGATGACACGTTGGCGCAATCACTCACAGAATACTAATGTTTGTAACGCGTGCTCGTTAATAAAGTGGTCGACATTTAATAACAGCCAATATTTCAAAGTACACCAATTTTAACATTGTTCATTTAACGATCTCAATGGATAAAAATGAATTCATTTACGCCACACTGTAGGTTTATGGTTGTGTCCAGAGAGTCACCTATTCGCAATGTACGCTCAGATTGGTAGCTGCATATGATGTTATATAAGTTTTGCGAACGGCGTGGCATTTTTAAGCCTTTTTTATGACTGTCGCCAAGCTGTTTAGTCTAGTCCTAAGTTTATACATTATTTCGGTAAAGTGGAGGAATTCGTCACACTTCAATAATCTCTGGGCCATTAAGAATTAAATATACGAATACGATAAACCAAAGATGCCCAGAGATTGAAGTGGTTGGCGCGACGGGCTGGCGCCTTCCATACGTCTGGTTTTTGTCACCCTTTTCGGGTTGTCCATGTGGGAGAGTAACATATGTTTGGCGAATATATCGATTCGCCTAGACACATCCAGAGATCGGACACACCCGCAGTGAGAGAGAGCAACCGTAAGACAGGGTGTGCCTGCATGCATAACAATGCGCTGGTGCGGGCGGGATCAGCCTCACCACCTAGATATAAGAGTATTGTAAAGAAAGTGGTGGTACCGCAAGGAGGGTTTGTGTTTATTAATATTATAATAATATTAATATGATCAATTTCTTCTTTAACTTAGGAAAGACAAAAACTTTGAAATTCAAAACCAAATGTTAAAAAATTAATAAAAATTCATAAAATCCCAAACACCAAACAATAAATTATCAACATTTCCAAAATTCAAGCATGAAAAATAAACAAACAACTTTATTACAAGTATAAAGCATCACAATAAAGCGTTATAATGAAATGTTTAACATAATTCATAAATTTAATAAGCTAAATCCCAAAATCGTGCAGCAAAACCTATTTAAACCGACATCTGATAACTGAAACTTTATTCAAATCACGCTTGCGCTAATTCCCAGACCTGTCATTGTTAATCATCATTCTATCCAATCATTTTAACGAATTATTAACATTAATACTGCTTAAATTGTGCGTCGCAACAGCAATTTACCGGATAAGTAACCGTTTTTTGAGAATATATTTACAAACATTGCGAAACTAACGAATATTACGAGGCGTAATTAAATGTTTGACATCATAAAATCACATCTGACGTACCTATCAAATCAGTAGCAACATTTTGCATGGTGTATTGAAGCTAATTATCGTTTAGTTTAATTAATAACATAATAACACTATGAGGGAAGACAAAAAAAAGTGTTCACACGACGTAATACGTCAGTGGTGAGACGAGTGTGTTTAATGAATTTTTTTTAGTACTTGATCGACATTTTTTGTTTAATTTTAATTTTACGACGACGTCGGCATCGTGCGGTAACCTGTATAAATTGTTATTACAAGCTGGTAATAACATATTATTTAAACGTGTGCCATGTTATTATATAAATGTTTCGGGTCGGGATTGCGGTGTGAAATTCGCGAGGCGCTTTTATCGGCGATAGCCGAGTCATGGGCATATGAACATCGGCATTATGAAGCATTAAAATTGAATTTTATTATATGGAGCATTTCGGAGCGTTTTTGATTTTGTCCGCGTCATGCGGCGCATTGGGCCGATTTGAGTAAATAAGCGTCTTAAATCGACGCAAGCGAAGCGTGAACGCTACAATATATACAGTTCGCTCCCGGTGTTGGGGCATGTGTTAGACCATATATTAAAACAAAAACTCACAGAAGCAATTGATAATCAAATACCACCGTACCAATTTGGATTTAGAGCGGGAAAAGGAACCGCTACCCAACTCTCGATAATAACTAATAACATCCAGGCGTCCAAATGATTGGGAAATAAAACATGTGCCTTGTTCATAGACATTAACAAAGTATCGCGACTCAGTATGACATCGTGGTTTAATATACAAATTATGGAAAATGAACGTGCCAAAATACTTAAATAAAATAATCATTAGTTTTTTTGAATAATCGTACGCTGCACATAAAACACAAACACGTCACATCTAGCCAAATCTGCCCATAAGAAGGAATACCTCAGGGATCTGGCGTGACAAACTCAGCTCAGACGAATGGACGAATTGTTCAATGCCGGGTGGTGGTGAAAGTGAGCGCGATGGACAGTCTCTCTTTTAATAGCGCGGCCAGGTAGAAAAGCCGGTTTTGCAACACCCAGTGCATATATTATTTTTTTTCGGTGTTGTAAACGATTAACTTAACAATGAAGGTGTGGTCAACCGTACTTGAAAAGTCAAAAGGGGCAATAAAGTTTCGGCGTTTCGGAGTAGTCTCAATGTGTTTCTCACCAATATTTGTTTCTAATCTGATGTCACTCTTTTATCACCATTTTAAAGCATTATTAATGGTCCAATTGTTGCTACGGATGTAAGTATAATGTGAATGACAGTATTTTGACACATTTATCTCATTCAATTCATTCTTCTTAAGCAGTTCGGTCGCTTTGGTCAATAGCATTTTAACAACTTTATTCTTCATTCACACTCACAATCAGACCTTTAGAAAGCATTCAAATGCATTATCACGCTCCTTTTTCGCATGAATTCTCTTAAATTTGTCAGGCAAACACAAAAACTTGACATTTTTATCTTTCCTCCTGCATGCAAAACTTCAAGTATATTAATTTTCAAGGAACAGTGCTTTGCTTGCACCTACTTTGCAATATAAGAAGGAAACATACATATTTGTCATCGCACTATCACTAGCAAATATCAAATGCTTTCTTCCAAACATTCGTGTAACACACGCCAATAAAGTGCGCTAACGTATAAATAATTGCACACACACTTATTGTGAGCACTTTGGTGATTTTTTGAGACAATCGAATATTAATTTAAATGTTTCGTCGGCGCCAAAAAAGGCTTGTCATAGCGCATTGTAAATTTTAAGTACCATTAGTGATGCGCATCTTACAATCGGTTGGGTGCGTTTTGTTGACATATTTCCGCATTTTCTTCGCCGCGGTGTTTGCCCTTGCTTTACGAGTACAATTGCAACACGCCTAGTAAGTGTGTTAATTTATTAACACTACACCTACGGTGGTTATGTGCAGCTTCCCACGTGGATTTTGAAAATTTCAAGAACCAAATTCTTGTATAAAATTCTGGCATATGAGAAGAAGTAAATAAATAATCAAATATTTTATTTATATTTTCTTCAAATTTTGGTGGAATGAAAGCTCATACTGCTTCAAGCACCAAGTCAATCATAGAATGAGTACCATAGTTGTATTCCTCTATTTGCAATTTTTTGATGTATATATCATGAGCTACACTTGTATAGTTTCCGAGTTAATCTCGTTTTTATATTGTCTTATGGACAATCACATGTAAAACTACAATCTTTAATCGTTGTTTTAGCCCACTTGCAGCAATTGAAAAAATCGGGGCTTTGAAATTTTGAACTCATCTGGATCAGTTTAACAACATATGTAACTGTTTAGCGACACACATATGTTTATGGTTTCCTTATGGGAAATCTTAATATTTTTTTCTCAGGGTCATAGCTATTCTTTACTTCAGAGAGTTTTAGGGCTCGGGTATACTTCATTCAGTATTATAGGTCTTTTTTTCAAAACTTTAACATTTAATCACAACTTCCTCTTCTGTATTTTTTTGTGTATTTCCCTTCTTCCTCCTTTCCATAACCAACATTCACCTTTCCTCGTCTTCGTCGTTACCATTGGCTCTTCTTCTTCTTTGCCGATGGCCTGTGAGTCAAGGTCAGCTAGCATTCCATCAGCAGAACGGCTGGTGTTCTTCTTCTTCTTCGCGTGTGTGATCGCCAGTTCCACCTTACTGACCCACTATTTTCACTTCCTGCACCGCGCTCGCGCCTGCTGTGCTAGTCTGAATGTGTGTGTGTGTGTTTGTGTGTCTGCCTGCGTGTTTGCTGCGTATTTGCGTCGCGCGTTTATTGCCTCATCCTGCAGCAATGCGTAAAACGCGGCGGCTTCCTGCGAGACACCCAGTCTCCTTCAGATCGCCGCGCGATGAAATTACGACATAACTTTCGACATTTCATTGCCTGGCCGGCCTGCAGTATCACATGTGATTCATGCGCATTCGGCAATCATCAGCAATCGGCTATCAGCGAGAGGAAACTATTTGGAGTGTTGCAAAGAGCAGTAGAGAATTGAATTGAACAGAAGTAGATTGCGGCGTGCGGTTGCGCCGTTAAACTGATTAATTGCGGCATAAATAGAGTGCAATAATTGTTTTCGCAATTAATTAGCGCAATCGGCAAGCGATGATGATAATAATGATGATGCTAGTAAACAGTTAGATATTAATAAATTCATTCAACTCGTAGTTTTTGGTCTTCTTATACGAATTAGGTGAAGAGTTTTGTTCATTTTGATATAGATTTATTTAACTTGAGCAAGGCAGTTTATTATTATTAATGTTAATCTGAATCTATTCTAGGAGATGTTAGAATATAAAGACATAGATAATTTAGGTTAAAGAAGGTAGATTTTAATGTGTTACGATAATGTGGAATGACCTAAAGTCGTATTAAGAGAACTGAAGAGGAACTGGAACAGGAATATGAATTAGAACTGGAACAGTCTCTGAAACAGGAACTGGAACAGGAATATGAACTGGAACTGGACCTAGAACTGGAACAGGGTCTGGAAAAGGCACTGGAACAGGATCTGAAGCAGGTACTGGCACTGGGACAGGAACTGGAACGGAACAGGAATTCGAACAGGATCTCGAAGCGGAACTGGACTTGGAACTAGAACAGGAACTGGAACAAGATCTGGAAAAGGCACTGGAACAGGATCTGAAGCAGGTACTGGCATTGGCCAGGAACTGGAACTTCATCAGAAAGTGGAACGGGAACAGGACCTGTTATAAGAATTGGAACTGGAACAGGATCTAGAACAGACGCCAGAACAGGAACTGGATCTGAAACTTGAACAGAAATTGGAACTGCACAGGAACGACAACTGGAACTGGAACAAAACAGAATTCGGAGATACAACAAATCTGTAAATTAATTTATCGCATGTTTACCAACTAAGACAAACCGCATTTAAGCACTTGGCAATAAATCTTATAAAATATGTGTGAAAAAAACGTACATGTCTCAAAAGCTTTCCCAAAGCACTTCATACGTCTTTGCGTGTCAACTTCATGTCATTTTAATTAAAACCCTAATACTTAATAACACATAAAAGTCACAATAAAGTTTCGTAATAAAATTTATATTTAATGCGGTAAAACATAACGTTATCCAAATGGATGGAAACTAAATCATTACAGCATAAAGTGAACATTCAAGAATTGAAGAAGAAAGGAATGAAAAAATGAATGAAGTAATTTACAAGCTAAAAGAAAACGCGGAATTTTAAGTTAGCTGTCATAAATGTTAATTTAAGACACAGCCGGCACTATTTCCTCCTTATCCTCCTCATCCTCCTCCTCCTTAAGGCATTTCGTAAAAGTATGAATAGGCGTACTTTTACGAAATGCCTTAACGATGGCTCTCCTTTCCATTTTGGGAATTTTGTTTTTAGATGTTTGGTTTGGTGGTTTTCACGTGCTTTCTTCCAAACATCATTTCGTAAACTGTCCGAAAATTAATTTATACTCGAACGTCTTCCGTTTTCTCTCTTTTCATTCGGTTATGTTTCGTACGGCGGAATATTAAATGAGAAAAGAAATTGGGATTGTGTATAGTGAATAATTGTCGTTTCACACACCGTTCTGTTTGAGTATCGTATCCGTTCATTCATCGACTAATTAACAAGTATAAATGCCAAATCCAACAGTGGTTTGTGCGGTTATAGTGTGTTATTAGCCTGAAAACCTGTACTTACTGCTTACAAGTTGGTAAAACAACATGGAATTCATTTACCTCATTACAATTTCTTTCGGCGTGCGTTAAGCGTTTACGTAGATGTTCGATTAATTGTAAGTAGTTTTTTCGGTGTTTGTTTTACTTTGTTCATCTTGTTCTATGTGAGAAAAAACATGTAATTCAGTTTTTTGGGCGTTACCGGCGTCTATCCGGAACAAGTGGCCCTATGAGAGAGGTGGGTATTATTAGAATATAATAGTATTGTTGTGCGCACCCCCTAAACACAATAGACACGCTGCACCGGTATTGTGGGTTCTGCATTTCGTCAGTGCAACAGGTTAGATACCCTCTATGTGTGTCCTACTTCGACTTTGCGCTTTTCTCTCACGACATTCACGCAGAAAATAACCATCGCATTCCAGTTTTCTTGGGAATGGAGCATTTCTCTTCCAAGTAGCTCAGGTGTGCTGCTCGCAGAATGCCAACGGGTCGCCACCAGGACTTTCATTCGTTCTTTAACCCCTACTGGGTGTGGTCCGGAGTGTCTGCTTCGCGTAGTGAGCAATGGTTGCACTTACTACTGTCCTTGCCAAATCTGTGGAGGTACGACGCGAATTGGCCATGATCAGTAAGGAACTGGGTAAAGTAATGAACACAGTCTCCATGCGAACGCGCCAACCATACTGTTAGCGATGGTATCCACCGCTTCAGCCATCCTGACGTGATGCCGTTACTCCATCTTGCGGTCCATTCCTCCGTTATCCCAAGGGACGCATTAGTTTCCTCGCCAATTCGTCGTCGGTAGCTCCTTTGTCGTTCTAGCGCTACCAGGTCCGTCAACACAGGACGGGTTGACGATAGAATTTCCGCAGCCTCTATCGACACACAGTCAGTACAGTATGCCCTAAATATTCTCAGAGTACACCGTCTCATGACATGGCGAATTCTCTTCGTATTAGTTTTGCCTCATGCCCCATCAGTCCACACCGACGTAGCATAGAGCAGCTTTGAGAGCGCGACTGAGGACAGGATTCGCCCTGCAGAATCTTTGCCACCTCCGAGTTGAGGTTTTGTCGCAAGGACTGGTTATATGTTTATTCCAGTTCTTATTGGCCTCCATTATTGTGCCCAAATACGTGAGGTATCTGCCTACGGTAATTTGGAACCCGGATGCATTGAGGTTTTCGTTGCCTGTGCAATCTCGCCTCGTGGTCGATAGCCTGCATGCTTCCGTCTTATGTGATGCCAGTTCAAACCCATGTTGTCCCAACCATGTACTCACTGTTACAATGAACCTATCGAGGCGTACGATTAGAGTTTTCCGGTTCGTGTTGCTGCCGATTAATACAATATTGTCACACTTAGTGTATAGATAATACATATGTATAGTAACAGAAGTGCTGCAGTAAAATTTGCAACAGATTTTAGTTCAACCCAAGCCGCAAATCAAAAGTGGCGCCAATTTTTGCTATTTGATTTCATTAATTTTAAATACTATTTTTAAATTTAAAGACAATTTTTACACAAATCTGCTGTAAAGAATGCGACTTACTTGTTCGAATACTGGATGAAAAAGTGATTTTAATATAAGTAATCTTAATACGCGAAGCGCACAACATGCGAGCTTTGATGGAGAGGGGTAGCCACCCTGGCGCATGCACAGCTTAAGCAGCGCTGCCAACATAAAATATACTTGGGGTGTTAAATTCCCCACTAGCACCGGTGTCGCGAACAGAGGTTCACGTCAAGAACTTTTGAATTTTCGGCATTTCGTTCAACACTCCCATGAAGAAAAATAAATAGCAGCCAATAATAACTTTCAAAATTAAAGTAATAGATTAGTAAATTTAATAAATCGTCAAAAAAAAAAAACTCTTAAATGAGGAAAAAAATAAATTAAAAATGTAATAACCTGTAGATCTGTGAGTTGTGTTTGCTCAAATTTGGTTTAAAAGTTCAAAAAGTCTAAAAATATATTTTTATAGCTAACCAGTTAGCGGAAAAAGTGGAACACGTAATACTCACCGTCTTCCACGACGTTTATCTCCGATCTGAGATGTTGATCCCTCTTTTGTATAGCGTTTTTCAATCGATTATTGTACATTCAACATTTGCAACGCGTTATTTCTTTCTCATCATCATGCTTCGAGCTTAATTGTATCGAATTAAAATTGGAACAAAACTCTCAACTCTCCAACATTTCTGTTTTCATTTCGTGTATGTGTATCTAGGCAATCAATCATCAAGCCATTCTTTACATTGATTCTGTATTATTATTTTTTTCTCCTCGCCATCTGACGAACGGAATATGTTCAGTTTTAATCGAAATCAAATCATCGTCGAACTGTGCCACTTGGTGTAATTCACACCAGTCTTATTGTAAAATCAGGACATATTTTTGGTATACATATGGTATTCTAGGATACCTTACAGTATACTCTGCACAGATGGATGTAACCCGATATCCCGAAAATGGCTTTTGTATTTGACTTTTATAAAACGATTCACCACGTATTCATCGATAAGTTAATCATTTAAAACCTTAGTAACGGTATTTAGCATTGTCGGATTCACAAAAATCGTCTGGTCTATGTGAGCTTCCAGCACATTGAGTTTTCCGTCTCAACTCAATATGACGTTTTGATCGCTTTGATTTTAGCACAACAAAATAATAAGTCTAGCACAATTTTTTAAATGGGGAATTACATTGGAAAGTTGTAATTATTGAACCGAACATATATTGTGAGTGTGAATGTTTTCTAATATTTTATGTATAATCAAGGATGTATGGTTTCAAGTTTGAAACCATAAGTCTGTGTAGAATATACGTGTGCTTAAAGTTTTTGTAGCTGTTTAAGGGTAGGTTGTCGTTTAAATGTCAATGTTCAGTGTAGGTCTTTGCTTGCTTGTTTGTGAATTCAATATTAGGGAAAGAAGTCAAGAGCTTATAAGTTATATTGGATTTGGCAATTTTTAGTGTAGTTTTTTTTGAATTATATTTGAGAGAAGATACTATGTATGATGTCAAGTGCCAATCAAAGTTTCGGAGGAAAGCGACACACTCCACACTTATACCGAAAACCAATAACGAAATATGTTCAAGTTTATTATGGTACGGCAAGGTTTGTGTGGTTGGTGCGGTTGTCATGTAATTGTGGCATGTTTGGTGGAAATTTGGAACGCAAAACATGTTTGGTGTGGAATTTGTGTTTGAACTTGAATGCGCAACATTGGTGTATGTGCCATCGATCAAGATGAGATATTAATTGAGTTATTCGCAGGTATTTAATGAGTTTACACATTTTATAAGTTATTTATTTTCAAGTTTTATTGATGGGAGATGTTAGCGTGGCGTGCGTTGTGGTACAGTTTGACTTTTGTAACATACTTTTTTGTGAAAAACTGCCGCTGCTTCGGAGAACCGTAATGCAAATTTGTAATTAATTAATGCTGTTGTGCACTTAACGTGTGCATCGCCAGCCAGATGATGTACCATTAGTTGCAGTATTGTTATTTCATTACTTATAGCATTTTTGAATGGATTTTATGTGGAAATACGTAGTTTGCAAGAAAATGTGATGATAACTTCGAAATCCATTGTCATTCTTTTTTTTTATTCATTTAACGGATTTTTTAACAAATTATGAATGTACTGCAAAAGTAGATAGATAAATCCCCACTGACGTGGGGATGTGAGGGCATAGGAAAGGCACTGGGCGGGAGGAAGAGAGGGTAATCGAGTGAAAGGATGGCTAGATGAGAAGGGTGGAGGGGTGTCTTACATCGCAATGATGGTAGCGGAGAAGAAGCGTAAGAGTGGAGGAAGATAGAGTTGCTTATTGTATTTATTGGCTGTGCGAAATCTATATTGTATGTAAGATAATGACAATAAGGTTGCATATATATACAACAGTCTCGGCTTGACACATGTATCCCATAACCTTAGTACCACATCCCAGCTATTTCGTTTCACACATCCCCATGCACTCCTTGCCTTTCCTTGTACCCATCTCACGGATCTACGAAAATTCACCGCTGTAAAATCACCGTCGTAAATTCACCGCTAAGAAAAATCACCGCTCGTTAAATAACCGCAAGTAAATTCACCGCTAGTAAACTAACCGCGTCTCTTAACTTCGCGATCTTTAATAGCAAATGCCCCTAAACGAGCAACTTATGTCCTCTATGAGTTTCAATCATTGTTAAGGGATATCTCACAATTAATTAGCAAACAAGTTCAATCAACAACGGTTTGATAACCCAGGAGACACATTCACGAATGTGCAGATGAAATGCGGAGCAATTAACTTCTTAACGCTTATGTTCGGTGAGGAACACAGGCACCAAAATTTCACAGCTGATTTGTTTTCATTACGATTATTAGGGATGTCAACTTTTCACGAAGTATCGATACTTTTTTGTTATCGATACTTTTGAAACTTAAATACTTTGATACCCAAGTATCGAAGAAAAGTATCGATACTTATTGGTATCGAAAATACATATTCGCGCCATCTGTTAATGTGTTTTCAAATTATCTTTTACTCGTTATAGTTATATTCCAGTATATTATCATCCCAATGTTTCTGATGTTACGCCAAGACGCTAAATAGGCGCAAACGTATCTTAAACGCATACGTTTGCCGATACTTTTTTGACATCCCTAACGATTATACGATAATATCATATGAATCTGATTGTCTGTCTTAACTTGGACACCTTCGTTTTAGACGTCGATTTCATTTAAATTAATTATATATGCACGTAATTCTTTTGTTTACGGAAATTATCCGGTATAGACGCAATGCCCCCGGGCACCACCCAATCCCCCTGGTGAGTTTTCGCGCGGTGAATTTTCGTAGCGGTGATTTTACCGCGTTGAATTTACTGGCTCCCCCATATCACATGCTCTCCCCACTTACCATTCAAAAATCCAAGGTATTTATGCAAAAGTAAGTTGAGATATAATTTATAGTTTTTCTCAAAGCATCCTACAGTTAAATAAACGTAGTTTATCACGTCTAATGATGGTATAAATAGCAGCGCAATGATGCATTACTCTGAGCTGTACGTTTGATTAAATATTAATCGACGCATTAATTGCCGTTTAATGCGGCCGTGTGCGGATGGTTTATGCGACTCCGGTGCTCTGCGTGATTTAAGGCGCAAACGAAAGCACGCATTGCTGCCATTGCCATTGTGCAATCATCTTGGCAGCGTGTTATGTTGTATTTATCAAACGCGGTAGACGGGCAATCCCGATTGAAACGCAACGATAACCAGTCGAGCGTTAATTACGTCCAAAACGAAACGCGCGATGCTGCCCGCGAAAGATGTTTGAAGCTCTTTTCCAGAGCGATGTTGTTTACGCGCGCGCGAGCAAGCGAGCAAGCGAGCAAACATCCGACACGACCTGGATGATTGTGAATTATGACGGACATAAATAAATTTATACGCGTTTCGGGTTTTCTCTATCGCTAACCGTCCGAATTTGGCGGAGTTGTCGCTGTGTGCGCAACGAGGAACAATACATCGGTAACTTGTAGATGTTGATAAGCGCAATCAATTAGCACGTACGTGTTACATTTGGATTGAGGTTAGCTGCTAAGGTTGGGCTTTATAGTTTTTGAGGGCGGTCGGTGACACTCGGTTGCATTCACATTCAACGGGTGCTTGTCTACGTACGCATGTGCGGATTACAAAAATGCGAAATTACGAACGGGTGACGAAATTGTGACGGTGACACAATAGCGGAATTTGGCGGGTGCACGTGCCTGGAGTAGGAATGAGGCAATGTTGGCACCTTTTTTGAGGTTGATGGGGATATATTTTTGGTACACATCTGTGTGGTTTGCTCGCCACAGATGGGTGTAATCCGATATTCCCATAGTGGCTTTAGTACTTGATTGTTACATACATTTTCATTGCTAAATCAATTACTTAAAATCCGGAAAAATCGTAAATACATTGATTATGAGTGATGCAGGTTTCACGTTCATGGGGTGTTTATTAGCATGCCCTGCTGGTCGTATACTAGGGTCGGATTCAGAAAAAATCGTCTGGTTGATGCACTTTGAGTTTACCATCTTTTCTACACCTTAGTTATGTCGATTACTTTGTGTCCCAAACGTAAACTCGGCCACTTTTCATGGCGCGGTAAGTGTTTTGAGACATCCACTGATATTTATTGCGTGCTTCAAGCTCCGATAAAGTCGTTTACGGCGTTAAATAGAAGCATAATTAATTACTTTACGACTTATTATACAATTTCGAGAAAACAGTCCGCCCCTGGGTTGCTTGAAACAGATCATCTTCGATTTTCTGCCGCGCGGGTGTTGACTGTTTTCCCGAATTGTTGTCCCATAATCTTCTCCTTCTTCTTCTTCGTTACATAAAGTAATAAAAGCACTAATTACAAGGTCATAAACGACAATTTCGTGGTTTAGAGCTCGAAAAAAAAATCAAACTGGTGTTGTGCGATGAAAACAGATACACCCTGACAGACATTGCCGATTTTCACCGAATATAATCTATTCCTATGGAGGCAGGCCGCTTAAAAATGATCAAGTGCAAAAATAAATTTCGGAGAAACGGGCCTCACACCTACCACGCTTTGGAAAGCTGACAGAGGAACGTAATGAAAGCCAAACAAGGCCAAGGTTCTTCTTCTGGTAGCTAAAATCTGCATAATATCTAATACTTAGTCAAATTCGAACGATATTGCTTAAATTAACTACAGGAATGGTCATAACTTTACACAGCAGCGCAGCCTGATATTAAATAATCAGATACAACAGTTTTCAGTAATTAAAACTCATTATAACAAGTGTTACATAAATAGGAAGTAAATAAAATCAATTCCAAGAGTTTAATTTTTTTTAATTAAATTATAATTTTTAGTGAGAACCTATTAAAAATATAGATATGAGCCTATAG
This sequence comes from Weissflogia rhopalogaster, assembly GCA_019419845.2. NCBI lineage: Eukaryota > Metazoa > Arthropoda > Insecta > Coleoptera > Staphylinidae > Weissflogia > Weissflogia rhopalogaster. The sequence continues at coordinate 13,205 of WSZQ02127971.1, forward strand.
AGTTGAGAAGAACCTAACCTAAAACCTCCTGCTAAAAATGCAATAAAATTAATTGTGAGTATAAAAGAAATAAATACAAATCAAGAAAAGAAATCATTGCAGATCCAGAAAAGTAACGAAGTGAAACTACCGACAACCGTAACGAATTGCTGTGGGAAGTTGTCAATTTAACGCATAACTAATTACTTAATGAAAAAGGTGGATTTCATTAGAAACAGTTTTTCACCACGTCACTTCTCAATTCTATCAACTAATTCGGTCTATTAATGTCATAAGTTGTTTCTTATAATTAACTTTAAGTATACCAAAAAAGATTACATTAGCCTTGTATCTTTATTAAGAATTTACTGTAGAATTGTTTCCGCATTTCATTGCTTTAGGCATTATTTAGGCATTCATTTAATGCACCGCAATGGACCGGAAAACTTTGATTGCATGCTTAGCATTAAACATTTAATTAACATTTTTTTATTTCTATTAAAATGGTGCTGTTAAAACTGTACATTTTCAAAACGTCAGCGTTGCTCATTTTTGCTCTACTTTTTGGCGTAATTTAGATTCATCGAGATTATTGAGATAGTGAGGTAATTATGGTTTATTGTGTTTTATTGGCAATTTTTGGCAATTAATAATAACAATTATATGATAATAATTTAACCTCATCATGGAACAAATAATCAACAGTGTCTGAAAGTGCAGAGGATAAAAAAATCATGATTGAAACTTAAAAAACCGCATCGGTTTGATATACAGTAAAGACTCATAGAGGCCGCCGGTGTGCAGATTATAGTTTCTAGCCAAGACCTAAATGAGTTGTAGTTAAAGTTAATAAATAAAGAAAACGATTTAATATTTAATGATTTCAGTTTATTTAAATAAATATTATAATTTTTCGACAGAGACTGCGACAAAAATCTATAAAACAATTTGCAGGCCTCTTCTTGACTATTCGTGTATACTAATGGCTAATACTAATAAAACCTCCCTAAAGAAACTTTGCAATTGTAAATGACGCTTGCATACGATCCACCATCCCAAATCCACCTAAATTCAAAACCCCTTCTCATCCTGGGAAACATAGAGAGCAAAACTCTTCAAGACCGGATAAAGAATGAAGACATCCGAAGAGCTTGCCACAACAAAGAACACATTGTGAAATGGTGCAAAAACCGAAAACTCGAATGGAAGGACCACGTAGGGCGAATGGACGATACAAGAATAGTCCGAATAACCCGAGATAAATCGCCACGTGGAAGAAGATCCCTGGGAAGACCTCGTAAGAGATAGAGTGTCCACTTAAACCCTGACTAAAGTAGGAACAGGCAAAATGCCTTAACAACAAGAAGAAGAAGATATGATAATAATAAGTTTGCGAATAATCAAGATATAAATAAATCCATAAATTTGGTTTTTGGGCAATAAAACAAAACTAATTCTTAATTTTTAAATTTAATTTAATGTGTTTATTAAAACTTAAAATTATAAATAAAGATTTATTAAATCAAAGATTTGTATAAATTAAATATATTTGAAATATTAGTGTTGTATGTCAGAATGAATCATTTAGTATAGTAAGATAATTTATAGTCTATTGTGTGCGGGTATTGCGCTATTGACATCAATCAACAGTCTATAATTTGGCATTCCTTTTGGCATCCACATTACGATGCCGTCTTTATTGTTTATTCCGTTCGCATCGTGTTTTGTGGCTGCTTGTCTGGCAGTTACAGCAACTTGCATGTTTTACGAGTGTTGCGACGCGACATTTGCATCTCGAAACGATTAAAAACGGTAGGATGATTGTGGAAAGGACTAGAATTCGATTTGCACCTGTAAATTACCGACTCTGGTGTTATGTTAAGACGATTCCATTAAGACGTGTGCCAGTTACACAAAATTGAAATGTCATTAATGAGTTTATTTGATGATTAGTCATCAAAAGAACTGTTTTTGGTACTATTCTTGTGCAAATGTTAGATATGTTAAATGTTGCATATCAACAGCTTGCTGATTATTGAAAATCAACAAGTTGAAGTATTTGAAAGGTCCTCGTTCCTTGCTTCGTATCTGTTGAAACAGCTCTAGTTTCAGCTGCGTAATTTTAGGATCTGCCTCACGCTTGCGAGTCTTGCATTTCAATAACTGTTCTTTTTTTCTTCCAGATCGGACAATTCAGCTCAATTGATATCCGTGCTTTGCCTGATTATACAACATTTGAAGTCTCCGAGTTTAGCCTTACTCATAGGTAATCGAAGTATGATACCTGTTCAATTATTTCATCCTGGACAACGTCATCACATCTTTTTGGAGTCAATATTGAATATTCTTGAACATCGCATACGTCTTTGGTAATATGATGTAGAGGAACTGCATTAGGGTAAGCACATTCGGGAATCTTATCTAGAACCCTACCAGTCTATTAGTTGTTATGTTAGCATTTTCTTCCTGTCTGCTTCCAATTCTCGTGGTTTCAGATAAACAAGTGATTTATAAATTCCAGAGAATAACACAAGAGGACATTTCAATACTGCGATTTGGATGCGATGAAGATCATCGAGAGTTTCCTCATCGAACGACCAGAGAGTACAATTTGGATGTTCACACAATCTCAAATTGGGTCTAATTGGCAAACGCACACTTCTCAATGTTCCAGCCCTCGGTAACGAACCCAAAAACAAAGAAATCGTCTCGACGACGTGATGGAATATGCCTAGGCAAAAGCATAAATAGGAAGAAACAACCGATTAACGCAAAACGAACGCAGATTACGGCTTAAATTATAAACAGAACAATCAGCAGAAGCGACATAGAGAACTTAAGATGAATATGATCTGGAGGAGGGTTCGAATAATAACAGGGAATGGCGAGTATAGAAAAAGGAATAATTGAGATATATTTCTCTATTATTCCTTTTTCTATACTCACCATCGACGGCATTAATATACGACTTCGATGGGGGAATAGGCAGGACGCATATTCAGATGATTGACGAAAGAATACCGAAGAGAACCCTTACTAACAGAAAACTGATAAGAACAGAGATGCAAGTTAGAGGAGCCTAAGACTCAAAATGGGCCGTAGAGCCATAAGAGAGGGGAAAAGACATTAAAGTACGTTAAATAATTGTATCGCTTTAAAAGTATTTTTTGAATAATAACGTCCATAAAAAGTATTGAATCGAATTGTAAAATTTCAACAATTTGTAATTGCCTAATTTCGATTTACAAGAAATCATAGAAAATGTACAAATTGTAGATGTAAATTATCTTTACACAGATCTTTTCTTCCTTCTATTACAGGATAACAAGCTGGTTTTGTCCGTCTACGAAATGGAAATGGATTAATGGAGGCTCAGAAGAATCTAACTCTACCTGTCGATATCTATACAAGCTCTAAACCAATATTTAGCCGAATGGATTACGAGCGCTAAAAACAAAATATGGCGCTTGTTTCTTTTCGGTAGGTCGATCGGTCAAGCCGGGCCCCGAGAGTGCGCCGGCACACAAGAACGTCGACCGACCGCAAACAGATTAAACGAGTTTCGACCGGCATATAACATGACGGAATCGCATATAATTAGAAACTGATTATCGCCCGATGCCGGCAATCCGCATCAGCGCTAAGGCTTGGAGGCGATTACGAATTGAAGCGAATTATGAATTTGTATAACAGAAAAGTATGACCGTATTGGGGGACATACTGTTGCTATTATACAAATTTCGCTTGAATATTCCGTAATCTTCCGTAATTGCTAAGTAAACACGATAAAAGTCTGCGTGGGATGGCGCATGTTGCGAGTAATAGGAAGCAGTTATCACTGGATGTCCACTGCGCAAACTTCCGATGATGCATCGGTTCCGTCCTATTTTAAACGCACGTTGAAATTCAGTTTCGCTGACGACATTTTGCTGCCATCGGCACGACGCGCCACCGAAAATGTACGTGCTCAAGATTCTTCTCGTTGGTTTAATGTGTTGTTATGGTGTCACGTGCTCGTTTATCTCGGGTGGATTTAAAAAGACGCCGGAGATTAAAACCAAGTGTCCGAAAGTTAAATCAATTCGAAATTTTGATTTGGAAAGGGTAATATTATATATAAATATAGTTCATGTAAAATTCATATTAATGTAAAGAAAAGTGGCATAATTAATATTTGTTGTTATATATTATTTAATAATACTAACAATAAGACGTCCAGACACTTTTTAACCATTTGTCCCGGGCTCCCCGCCACGTTTATGAAATCTCCCAAATTAAAATAAAAATTACAATAGTTAAATGACCCATCACGAGAAAATCACAATTGTTGAAAATTAAAGTTAAACTTTAAAAAATTATTGTAAGTATTGTCATGAATTCCCAACTTTATCTCTTCGCATCTCTGTGATCCTGGTACCAAATTTTTTGATTTGTGTTTGATACGAATCAAGATATGTTTTACAAATAAATTTTATGACAACGAAATTTTTTCTTGCATTTAAGAAGTGTTATTAATTCCCATTTGTTACAAATCTCAATCCGTACAATTACATTTTAAAATATTGCACATCTCTGCACATCATACACTAGAAGTATTGAAATGTGTTCATTTTAAACCCTAAAATTTCGGGCAGGTGTATGCCGCCTTGGTGGTCTAGTGGTAGAGTGCATGGATAGGAAACAGAGGATCACGGGTTCGAACCCCAGCCAAATAGGTGCTCGTGACTCGGGCGAAGTTCGCCGCGAAGCGGCGAACTCTAAGATTGCAGGGCACTAGGAAAACAAACCACCGCCGCGAAGCGGCGGTTGACCATTCTATTTTGCTAAAATATTTGATTAAAAAATAAAACTGAAAAAAGAAACTCTCTCACGCCCGCGGGCGGGGTTCGAAACCGGGCCGCCCAAACAATAAGCCGACGCCTTACCCACTAGACCAACATCCTGACTCTATGAAGATTGTTTTCGAAGGAGCTAAAAATAGTAAAATATGAAAATGTATGATTGAAAAATGAAATAGAAAATATCTTTCCCACGCCTTCGCGGGCAGGATTTGAACCTGCGGCGACCAAACAGCAAGCCGACGTCTTACCCACCAGACCAACACCCCAACGTACCGCAGGATGTTTCCGAACAAATTAAAAATGGTGTCTTTGCAGCTCCTAGGACAATGGTACATAATCGAATATTACGCAAGCTCGGAGGAGGCGCTCTCCTACCGCTGCATGCGAGCTGATTTTACCATGTCCAATCCGCTCGTGGACGTAACGATGAACTTCACCTATAGCTTCACCGACGATCCACTAAACGAGCAGCTGATTGGTAACATCACATGGACGATACCCGATATGGAGCAACCGGCGCATTGGACGCATTCCGAAGACACATGTTAGTCCAATCAAATCAACCGCTACAATTTTACCAAATTCGGTACCGACAATGTTCTATGCTTACAGATGAAGGAGTCTATAACACCTACGTCCTGGATTCGGACTACTCATCCTGGGCGTTGCTGATGCACTGCGCCGAGAAGTCCAAGTCGCCTCGATACCTCTCCAGCTTCATCATGTCCCGTTCGGAGACGCTTGGTGTGAACGTCGTCTCGTACCTACGAGACAAACTCCCTCGGTACGACATTGACCTGCAGTATATGTTCGAGATGACGCAGAAGGACTGTGATGTCGCCCAAGCTGGCATCGAGATACCATCTAGTCTTCGTGCTCTGAACATCACGCTGAATACGATCAATGCGACGGGTGTTCTTCCACCACGAGGAAGGAACAAGAAGAGGAAGCATCCTATGAAACATCATAATCATTAATTGTGTTATTTTCATTTTATCCGATTTTATAGTTTTTACCAAATGTTTTGATGAGTATATAAAATAAACACCAGGAAGACCTAGAAACATCATTGATGATCTACGCCTCGACTTCGAGATGTTTATAGATAGTTTTTTGGGTAAATTTGTCGTCGTAATAAATTCACATTCTTTGCTGAGAGAGTTTTGGCCTAGTATTCCTTGCGTTAGATGAGTTTTTGGGTGTTCATCTCGTGATATGCTCTCATCTTCTTGCGCGACTGCCGCAGAAATGTCGAACGCGCTTCTAATTTAATCATACGAAAATAGGCCATCTGGGTCACTTCATTTCGTTTCATTCACTAATGATCGTTTGATGCCAAGATAACACTTTACGAGTTACTGTGCGTAAATTAAAATATTAATTGAATTTACACGTGCGAGTGTTATGAAATCCAAATTTTTGGTCTCATTTTTGTTATAGTTTTTGACAATGAAAACTTGATAGGTAACTTTTAGAAAAACTTAATTGAAGGTTTTATAAAAACTGCTTCCTAACAAAATCACATATGTATGAAGAAATTATTATTAATTGTAAAGAGAAAGACATTAAAGTCTTTTGTATATTGTTTATTGAGTTTTGATATTGAGGCTTAAGGCCTTGTTCGTAAATTATGCCAAATTGATTGGACGTTTATAGCGTATTAAAAATTTGTCACATAAAAAGCTTTTTTATCGCATTCCATGCTAGTGTGCCTGATACGAAAATGAGCAATGTGCTCGAGGAGGCAGTGAGCGATATTATTCGTGCTTTTTATGTGTTCGCTTTCGGCGTTTCAGGTCCGCATGTATATTGGCGTTTTTTCGGCTATAGTTGGTGGACATAGCGGACGACAAACTAATAGATCTCAGATGGTTAATGCAATAATCACAGAGGTGCGCGCGGAAAACATCATTTACATTCCTTGTAAAATATAAGTTATGAGATACGTCGCTTCGCGTTGCAACAGCTAGTTATAGACTGATATTTATTTCCAGTTTAGGCTGATTTGCTTGAAGCATTTGACATGTAGAACATGCTGAATAGTATTTATGTCCTGAATGGTCTTTCATTAAAATTATCTGAGAGCATAATATTGGAGTTATTTTAAACAATTAAACAAAATGAGCCGGTGTACTTCTTAAAAGTTACAAATCCAATCCCAACATCTAATACAAAGTAATTAAACCTAACCCAACCTAAATACATCTAGCCTAGTTTACCTAGACCTATGAAATTCTAATAAAACCCAATTTAATTTAACCTATAAAACCTACACAAGCCAAAATAAACTTAACATTCAACGTTACTTCACCTAGCCAAAACACCAAACTTTTTGTTACATTTTTGTGTATTGGTTGCCTTTTTTCAGAGATTGCACATCCAAATATACAGCATCAAATACCAGAAAAATCAGTGAACATTGGTCTGAAGTAACAAATACATTTTTGTCACCTCTACTCACTAGATATTGAAATATACTAGTGAATTTAGACATTCATTTATTCAAATAAAAAAGAAAAAGAGCCTTACATCGCTCGAAAATTAAATATATTACCAGCTTTTCAGTTGCGTATAAAACCAATAAATCATTACTCACACACAATTCCTGCGTTTATTTCTCTCGCTCTCCAAATATTCGTATTGTACTGTTCTACTAAAGGAAACCAAAAACATTAAAACAAATTCGTGAAATACTACAAGTAGTAAAATCAGTAATATGTAAATGAATTCCTGCTTAAAACGCTAAAAAATACAACATTCTATGTACAGTTATCGTCTCAGTGTGCAGACGGAATACATCAAGACGACAGACGATTCAATCATCGTCGTCGTCATCATCATCGGAAATATACTTCTTCGTGGCGCGTTTGCGCCTCCCCGACGGCGTCTTTTTACCCTTCAGCTTAAACTTCATCTTGGTGGAGAGCTCCTCGTCGTCTTCGTCGTCATCGCCAGAATCACCGTCGGTATCCAAACGTTGCTTCGCCTTCGTGAAGACTGACTGTAGAACGATGCTATCCTCATGTATCAGAGAGGCTTCCTCGTTGTAAATCTGGGCGTTCTGACAGAGGAGCATAAAGTCGCGTTCGAGATCCGCCATATCCGCATACTAGAAATATTCAACATGTTGTATTCCATAAACTACATTCTAGGTTCCATCATTACCTTGTTATCGTTAATTCGATTAGCAATCTTTGTCATATCAATGGGTTTCTTAATAATTTCATAGTAATCCGGGTAATCTTTACGGGGTGGAATTTTCATGAATGGTTCACTGAGTAATCTTCCATCACTGCAAATAGATGTTTGATTTTATGAGGTTTCCTTTAAGAAAGTTCGATTATGTTTACCTGTCAGTGTATTTCATCACCACATTCATGAGTTTCTTCATATGCCGTTTCAATTTCGGATCAACTCCACTTTGGCCTCGTCGTTTCTTCACTTGACTGGTGCAGGCCTCATCGTCGGAGTCATCATCACCACGACGTCTTCGTTTACGACCCTTCTTCTTACGCAACTTCTCCTCTTCTTCCTCCTCCTCCTCATAGTCGCCGCCTTCATCTATCGCCTTCAACCACTCCTTCTCGGTCAAACTATCCGTGTAGTCAACCTCTTTACGCTGTCGAGTGCCACGACCCAACACACTTTCCTCTTCATTATCGTAGTCCCATCTACCAACCTCATCATCGTCCTTTGTCAGCCAATCTGGCAACTCGGCCTCTTCCATTAACCGAGCTTTCCTATTCGCTCCCTTCGCCGCGTCCTCACGCCTTCGTTCAATATCCATTTTCTGGAAGATCTCAAACTCGGCCTCGGTACGCGCCACCATCTGGTTGACAGTTTCATCATCAGGCACCTCATTCTCTTCCTCTTCTTCATCGCCATCCTGATGCAAAATACTCTGAAGGAACTGCTGACGTTCCGAACCCGTAGACTTTTGATCGAACATACCAGCCTGAATGACCTTCTCGTCCATGTTCAACTTATATCTAGCAGCAGCCAAAATTCTCTCCTCTACCGAGTTCACCGTCATCAAACGTAGCACTCGCACCTCATTCTGCTGGCCAATACGATGGGCACGATCCTGCGCCTGCAAGTCCTGATGAGGATTCCAATCACTGTCGAAGATCACCACAGTATCGGCCGATTGCAAATTCAAACCAAGACCACCAGCTCTTGTGGACAACAAAAACAGGAAATATTCACTGTTCTTATTGTTGAATTTCCGAAGCAACTCTCCTCGATCTTCAGCCTTTGTTGTACCGTCGAGACGAAGATAACCAAAACCTCTCCAATTCAGATAATCTTCCATAATCGTCATCAGCTGTGTCATCTGACAGAAGAGTAATACCCTATGACCGGTCGCCTTCAGCTTAGGCAGAATCCGGTCCAATAGTTCAAACTTACCAGATGCTCGATACACATCAGGTCCGGAAATGACACCACCAGCCATACCAATATGATCACAATATTTCTCTTCAATGTTTTGGAACATAAACGGATGGTTACACAACTTCCGTAGTTGGACAATAGTGTTCATCAGGGCCTTGGCGCCACCCTTACCCTTATTACCCTTCTCCGAACCATCAGTCAGCAACACGCCCTTACTCTGCATGTGCTTGTACAGCACTCTCTGCAGACCAGACATATCACACTTGATAATATACTCTACCTTGTCAGGCAGCTGACTCTCCACCTCTTTCTTAAGACGTCGCAGCAGGAAAGGTCTCAAGACTTTATGCAAACGCCTAATGATCAAAATTGTTTCTTCCTCATTCAACTCAACCTTCTCTCCGGTAGTGGCAAATGGAGCATTGAACCACTGCTCAAACGTAGAACAAGATTTGAAGATCGACGGTAAGAGGAAATTGAGAAGGGCCCACAGCTCGGGAAGTTTATTCTGGAGGGGTGTACCTGTGAGGAGCAATCTATGTGGAGCCAAATAATGAGTGTTCAGGACCTGCGTCAGTTTACAGTGATGATTCTTCATACGATGACCTTCATCAATGATCATATACTTCCACGGAAGCTTCGCAAGAACACCCTTGTCCTTAATAACGTATTCATAAGTAGTCAGAAGAACATTAAACTTTGTTGAACGCATCTGTGATTGTATAGTCCTTCGAAGAGCTGGGGATCCCTTATAGGAAACGACAAACACAGTGGGAGCCCATTTTTCAAACTCCAGAACCCAATTAGACAAAGTCGACAACGGGACAATAATCAGGAAAGGACCATTCAGTTTCTTCTTTTCCATCAGATAGGTGATCAAAGAGATGGTTTGAATAGTCTTACCGAGACCCATCTCATCAGCAAGGATACCATTGAGGTTGTTATTGTAAAGTGATACCAACCACTCGAGACCCTTAATCTGATACTCCTTGAGATTACCATTGACCATAATACTTGCTTGTTCGGTGATAATTTCATGCACAGTGTGGGCAATGGAGTAGTAGGTTTGCTCCTCGTTCACCTCCTTATGATATTCATCATCCTCGACCTTGGCCTTCTTGATAACAGCCTGATCCTTGTCGTCATCGTTCTTGGTGGCTTCCTTAGCTTCGGCCTGTTCTTCATCTTCGTCTTCCTCATCACTCTCATCAGCAACCTCCCATCCAGGGTGGGAGTCCAGCCAATGTTGCAACTGGCTCAACATCGGAGCTTCATCACCTTTGAGGGTCTTCCCAGTAGCGGTTTCGATGACAGTCACAGGTTTATCTGATCCCTGGGATCCTTCATCATCGATCTCAATACCATCGGCGCCAATGCGCTTCTTCTTCTTTTTCTTACGTTTCTCTTCCTCTTGTTGTTTACGACGCTGTTCTACCTTGTGCTGTTTAACCATCTCCGTAAGATTCGAGATGTACTCATCAGTCTGAGAGAGAAGGAAAGCGAGACGTTTATCTTTCTTCTGATCAATAAGTTTTCTGTAACCTTCTTCATCTTCAGCCATCAAACGTCTCATACGCTCCTTTTCGATACGTTCTTGTTCCTTCTTCTGCTCCCTCTCAGCATTAGCATGATAGTTCATAACAGCCTTGTTGAGTCGTGCGAGTTTCGCCTGGTTGTTGCGATGGAAGTCCTTGAAGTCTTTACCATGCTGTAGCACAGAGCCGAGGAACTCCTGGTGTTTCTGACGACGCTTGCGCTCAGCTTCCAGTTTCTGCTGCTTCTCGAGCTTTTCAGTAGCGCGCGCCTCACGCAGACCTTGTCGCTTCGTGCGTTTGTAGGCCTTTACATTGACGGGCGTCTCCAAGGTGGTGTCCTTCCTGGTACAGGCGATAATCTCATTTCGCAATTGCCTCTGAAAGTTGAGGCAACGCAACGCACGCAACTCAATCTGAGCCTGAATACGTAAATCTTCGGGCATGTTTGTCGGGAGGTTGTTCAACTGCTGCATACGAGCCTGAATACGCGCTGCTACGCGATTCTCGCGCTCTTGCAGGATGACAATCGGATCGATTCCGACCGGTTTCGGCAGAGTCGTAATCCGATTCTGCTTACCCTGTGGTGGCTGCTGTTGCTGAGGTGGTTGAGTGCCCGGAGGATTAGTCGCAGGAGGCGTCTGTCCCGGCGGCGGTTGCTGTTGATTCGCCTGAGGACCACCAGGCCGAACACCTGTTGGTCCTGTGGCTGGCATTGGCTGTGGTGTCGGTGGTTTCTGTGAAATTAAGAAACATAATCAAACCCTCGTTATTAAATCAAATAATAAATAAATTTATCAAATGAGTGTAGAATATGCATTTGTAGTTCTTTTAGTTCCGTCCCGTTTTCCTAACCGTTATTCACACATTTTTAAGTTAACAGTCTGGCTTCAAATATTGCTACCTGAACAGCAGCTACCTGCGGTGGTGGTTGCTGTTGTGGGGGTGGAGTCTGTGAAGGTGGATGTCCCTGTAGTGGGGGAGGAGTTGGTCCAGGCGGTGGTTGGCTCACAGGAGGCACCGGTGGTCTCATTGGCTGTTGTTGCAGTTGCTGCGCCGGCATTGGTTGCGATTGCGGTGGCTGCGGCTGTGGTGGGGGCTGCGCTTGCGCCGATGGTGCCGTAACATTCGGTGCACTCTCCACAGAGGCGGGGCGTGTTTGTTCATTACTCTCGCTGCTTGTAGGTGGCGTCGGACCTTGAGTCTATAAGATCCAGACACGCGATTGGCCATGGCACAACGTGCACACTCATTGGCAAACGGCTAATTGTAAGTATACTCATGCAAAGATAACGTGCGCCACTAAATAACTAAATAGAAAGCAAACGACTGCATAAAAAAGTTACGTAGGAGAGAAAATATTAAGTTCTAATAAATAATAAACAAAAAATAAATAAACAAACAAGAGCATTAAAGTCTAAAGAAAACTAAATAAAAACTACAAGTGCAAATCTACACAAATCATTCAATGAATTTTTCAACAACAAAAAAGTTAAAATATACAGAAAATCGGGTGCAATTTAGTAAAACTCGCTACGAAAATTTACCTGTGGTCCTGAAGATTGTGAAGTCGGCGGGGTCGGACCCTGTGGTTGGAAGGGACTCGACGGTGGTGTAGGACACTGAGGTGAACCATCAGGGCGTTTGCCTTGAACCGCCATAGTTAGCTGCTGGGTCAGTGGTTGATTGCGAGCCAACATTCGATAAGCCATGATTTGATGCCTAAACATAATTGCAACATAAATATATAAGAAAAAAACTAATAAAACTCAATGAGACCAACCTTAGTTGTTGAATCTGCAACTGGTTAAACAACGAACTATTCCCATTCGATCTTGCCCTCATCGCCAAAAGCTGTGAATATCTGGGATCCTCCTGAAGACCCTTCTCCTCCATCGAATCAATGGCGCGCTGTAGGGCATTCAGATTCTCCTGACCCTGTGGTGCTCCACCGGGCGGGCCCGTCGGGGGCGGACCACCGCCGGGCCCACCTTGGGGAGGGCCTTGACCTTGTGGCCCTGGCGATGAAGATGGATTCTGGGAAAAACACACCAATCTTAATCGCATACATTCGCCAACCGCAAATTTACCACGCCGCAAAAACCCCAACAAATCATTAGCATAAACATGCAATCTAATTGTTTGTTTTATGACTTATTACAGTGCGGTAGTTATTAAGATTTTTTGCGCATAGTTTGACAAGGAAGGAACAGGTTTTTTGTCATATATTCGCGTGTGGTTTTTACACGCATGTTGTGGTCATATCAAGCAATCAAAACCTGACCTGGCGTCATCATCGCTTGATTGTTAAACCCATTCACAGCGCATTTGGATTAGGTTAGTCATATAGACATTTTTTTCTATTTACAAGTATAATTTATAATCTTGATTTACAACAATGGTTAGAAAAAAGTCGTGAACAAGCAATAATAATCTTGTTGTAAAAGTATTTTTAACGTGACATTAAAAGTTTAAAAAGAGATTCATAAATGAACTAATGTTAATTTACAACTTTATTTGTGGCAACAAATGATTATATCTTAACATTGATGTTGTGTCAGTCGACTTTGATGACATATTAACCATTTACTTTAGTATAATAGTTCATTTTATCGTGTTTTAAGAATAGGTATTCTTACAAATATATCGCGGAGGATCTTTTTTAATTTCTGCCTTAAAAAAGGTTCCATTTCACACGGAGCTCACGACAACGTGTGTCGGGAGCAATGGTGCAGACTAGTGTCTATATGTACCAAGGAGGACCATCCCCTTCTCCCTGTGGCTGAAATCAGCGTTTTTGCACGTCATAAGTCATTTCGGTGATACTAAAAGGTACTATAGTTTCTTCTTGGGGTGAAAAAGGTGTCCTCAGGAGTGGATTGATACTAAATTTGTAACATTGTCTCAGGATTTAGCCATTTTGGGACCGGTTTCATAGATTTTTTTCCAATAATTTATATAAAAATCGATAATACATTGCAAAAAAGTTATCTTGCGAAAATAAGGCTGGGCTAAGGAGGATATCATCAGAAAAAGAACATACGTTCTCAGGAGTAGATTAATACTAAATTTATTACATTGTCTTAGGATTTTGCCATTTTAGGACCATTTTTATTGATTTCTTCCAAGAATTAATGTAAAAGTCACTAATACATTACAAAAAAATTATTTTGTACCAATAAGGCTGAGCGAAGGGGGATAACATCAAAAAAGGGGTATTCTCAGGAGTAGATTGATACTAAATTTATTATATTGTCTACGGATTTGGCCATATTAGGACTATTTCCATTGTTTTTTTTTTTCAAAAATTAATATAAAAGTCAATAATACATGACAAAAAAGTTATTTTGTACCAATAAGGCTGGGCTAAGGGGGATATCATCAGAAAATGGATATTCTCAGGAGTCGATTGATACTAAAATTGTTATATTGTCTCCGGATTTGACCATTTCAGGACCATTTTCATTGATTTTTTTTTCTTTCAAAAATTAATATAAAAGTCAATAATGCATTTCAAAAAAAATTATGTTGTACCAATAAGTCTGGGCTAAAGGGGATGATATCATCAGAAAAGGGGTATTCTCAAGAGTTGATCGATACAAAATGTGTTATATTGTCTCCGGATTTGGCCATTTTAGGACTATTTTCATTGATTTTTCTTCCAAGAATTGAACTAAAATTCAACAACAAATGGCCGAAAAGATATGCACTGGTGGAGCTAGCCTGAAAATGGTACCATTAGAAAGAGGGTGTTCTAGTAGTAGGTTGATACCTAATTTATTGCAAACTCTCAGGAATTGGTTTTTTGATCATTTATATTCATATTTCCAAGGATTAATCTAAAATTCGACAACAAATGATAAAAAAGATATCATGCACCAATGAGGCTACTCTGTAAATGATATCATCACAAAGAGGCTGTTCTTTGTAATAGATTGATAGCAACTTTATTACATACTCTCAGGAATTGATGCTTTTATGATCATTTTTATTGATTCTTTCTAAATTTCAACAACAAATGGCCAAAAAGATATCATGCACCGATGAGGCTAGCCTTTGAATGATATCATTAGAAAGAGAATGTCCTCTGAACTAGTTTGATATCAAATTCATTACATACTCTTCGGAATTGGCCCTTTTAGAACAATTTTAATTGACTACTTTTAATAATTTAATAATTTCATCTTAAGCAGATTTAACGGTCAAAATTCTCTTGATTTCTGATAGCTGAAAACGCTTTAAGGAAATTTAAATAGCGTTTCCTAACTTTAGCAATAATTGGTACCAAATTATAAAAAAATTTGAATTTCAAATCGAAATTGAAAGTTTCCTATAAAAATTGGCTATAATCGATTTTCCTATCGATGTCAAAACTGCAATCGTTGGAATGCACTTATTTTTCAGATATTTCCTAAAGTTTTCATTTCCAGCTCCATTAACAAATATTACAAATTCCTAACAGGCTTAAAAGTCAAAGCAAAATGGGTAATACCGATTGAAAACAATGGGCAATTAAATAGTTATTGCCTTCCACGTCGGCCAATCCAGCCACTAATACAAAGCCAAAGGTTAACCGAACAGTGTCCGAACGCGAGCCAAGAAAAGCGGTAATTAAATAATCAGATAATTTCAAGCGGCACGCCGACAACATTACCGCCGTGAGCGCGACTCGCACGGTTGTCACCTGACGTACAATTAGACGTTAATTGCTTCCCATTATTTCTCGTTTAATTCTGACGAAAAACCTAAACGCATTACGTCTATCAAGAACATACAAAATACGTCTGATTAGCGCAATCCAATTCCACGCGTTAATGCGCCAGCCGTTCGCACCTTTGTTTTTGTTTGTCTAATTTATGTGTGCGCGTTTTTTTTTCCTACTCTCGTAGGACTTTTCGACAGCAGCGGCCCTGTTTTCCCTACGATTTTATTCAAATTTGTTTACTTGATGATAAAAGACGACATCACATCAACGCATGCTCGCCAATCTGAGCCTACCGAAGAAGAGAGATAAAAAACGACACTTTCCCGGCGCGGACTAATTAATCGACCTCGTTTGTGATTGTTAATAAATAATTCATCTCAATTTTTTACAAATACATTATAATAGATAAATAGGCATTGGATGAAAACAATAATTAAATCAAATTATATAAATGATGTTTGCATATGTATGAGGAAGCTTAAGGTCTTCTACATCCGTTCTCAAAATTCCTTTTTCAGGGAATCCTTGAGCTATCAATATCTTACTCATTATTTCGGCAAAGCAAAATAAATCGATTAACGAACTCTTATAATTGTATCAAACACATAGATATGTATGTGAGTGTTCTTGTGAATGTGTGTGAATATGTGTGTGTATGTGTGTGAATATGTGTGTGAATATATGTGTGAAAGAGAATATGTGTGTGAGAGAGACTATATGTGTGAGTGAATGTGTGTGTGTGAGAGAGAGAGAATGTGTGTATGCGACTGTGTGCTCAATTTTTTTAATACTTTGAATATGGAAATGTACTATGAACATTTGAAATATGCCCATACTTGTTCACAGAAATGTTAGCATTTTCCTTTACGAATACAATATAGTATTGATATAATATATTGATATAATGAATATACATTATTTCCGATCTTTTTATATTTTATGCAAACTAATTAGTTTTTAAAACATTTCAACAAATTGTTTGAAATGAATAATGAACAATTTAGAAACATGTTTAGCAATTTGGATTGAAATACTAATTAGTCAATAATATACTAATAGCTAAAACAATTAATTTCTAAAAATGATATTTAAATTAATAAATGCACGCATTATATGTGTATGTATGTAAAAATGTTTGAATTTTCCAATACAAAACAGTGATTTGCAAATATTACATAATACGGTAAATCAGGGGTGACCAACCTTTTTTATGATCGACCCAATCAAAAGGCATTTTTCCCTGGACGCTCGTGGACCCGTGTCTACGAGTTAGAAGTCTCTTCAGGCTAGACCCACGTCTCAAATTTTCAAATGAGAGAATGATTAGAATGGTTCGCAGGCCACAGGTTGCTCATCCCTGCCGTAGCTAGTAGCTTAAACTTTATGATTTTTGGAAACAACTTGAACTTTACCCCACTTAACCCGTTCCAAAAAATAAATTTCCATAGAACACATTTTCTCCAAACATTAAACTTTTGATAGTTCGAGGAAGTAGTAAACAACTAAACTACATACAACCGCGACTAATTATGGTGGTAATGAGTACACCAAAATCGTTTATATTTCCACAAATTTTATCAATTTCGGTTTCACTCTTAATAGTTCATAATTTCAACTATTAACTTCTTATTTCTCCTCCAATTGCGCAATAAACAATACAGATGAGTAATATGTGTAATCCCCATCATTACTCATTATTTTCGGATTTGTTCGACTTGGAATAGTGAAGCTGGGGTTCCCCAAAAGGCGTCACAGATGGTAAGTTGAAGACACGCGAGTTTAAACAATTGTAGTAAGTTGTAGTTGATATTAAATAGGAATTTACAAATACAAAAACAAAACATTCATTATTACAATACTAAAAATGAAAACAAAACTTTGTTTCGTAAAGTTTTAATTTCACGATCAAAATTGGTGATGTATTCAAAACAATGTGTTAAGTTCAAAAGCTGAGTTTCTTTGATATTTTGTTGTACTTTTTAAACTATTTACGATTTCATTATTGTTTTTGCACGTCATTTTTTAATTGTTTGAAAAATTTTACGAAAAATGTCCTCTTATCAATAATAGGAAAATGTATAATTTTTGAAAATATCTAAATGATACATACTGGCATTTTGATAGTTAATATAATGTTTAACAAAATAATTATCGTTAACATTTTGTATTATGTCACGTGACATGGCTATATGTTTCTAAATAACAATCAATATTTTTAGCGGTACGAAAACAATTATTGCATATTGTTCGTCAAGTGCGACGACTTATCCTTTTTATACAATATTTTAGTTCTAATTACATACTTTGCCTTTTGAAAACACATTATTAAGATAATGGATATAAGAGTAAGTGGGTGTGTGTGTGTTTTGGTGTATGTGTGTGTTTTGGTGTGCGTGAGGAACCCTGGAACCATCCGTTAATCATTAACAATTTCGTAAAACCACTGTTTTTTTTTTAGTTTTCATACCTAATTTTGAAATTTGCAAACCCAAATAAACAAGCAACAAAAAAATCAATCAATCAAGCTCTAAAAACCCCAATAAAAATTTGCAATGACCAATGCAAAAGACTTAAATCAAAACCTCTCGATTGTTGCTCGAGATAATTAATCAATATTAATGACCACTTTAATAACTTTTACCTCCATCGACCACTTTAAGTTGCACACACACACGTTCGAAGTACATACACGCAAAACCACTAAATTTGCCCGTTGTTGATAGTCATAGACATCTAGCCTAGACTCACATAATTACGCTTGTACCTTACTTCCTTCAGCCTAACCTCAGCCGCTCAGCCTAGGCTAGGCGAATGTAATTTTCGAAAGTAAGGCTTCGGAAGTGCCTCCAAAAAATACACTCACATACACATACACTTCACACCGCGCGTCCATCCAGCTAATTGTAATTGTATCAACTCCGTCCGTATGACATTACAATTCATTTTCAAGTTCTCCGGGCTGGGAGTGCGCCGTCTGCGCCAAGGTTGGGGCGGCGCTGCTGGTCGCGCAGGTGGAGGTGGCGTATATAATACTGCCGAACGGCACCCTGCAGTATTCAGTAGCGCTCAGCTGGCCAGTCGCAGCTCTAGCAGCAAATTTCCAGCGTTTGAAAAAAAACACTTCGGAAGAGATTTTCTTAACTTTTTCAAGTGCAAGAACTTCTGTCCGCTTTTGTTTCATCAACACCGGAAAAATCTAGTTTAAAACGCAAGTTTTAAAAGTTGATTCGTTGCTTTGCTTTAATCCTCTACAATCAAATCACGCAAAAATCAAAAAATGAGTTGCGAAAACGATATTCAATTCTACTTCGAGTATGTGTTGGATTTGGTCCGAAAAGCTGGCTTGGTAAGTGTTATTCTTTCTTTAATTCAAGTTGCAATAACTTCCTATAATTATTCAATCAATTAAATACAAATTGATATTGACTATGAAATGATTTGTTTAAAGGTGCTACTTGAAGCGCAGGATATCGACGTTGAGCTGAAAGATAATAAGCACTATGATCAAGTGACACAGTATGACACCAAGATTGAGGAAGTTTTGATCAAGGAGATCAAAAATAAGTTTCCTGATCACAAGTAAGTTTCAAAAAATATAACAATTTTTTAACCCTTTCAACTCGAAACTATTCCCGCAAGCGGCAACTCGACGTTAACGAGTTTGGTAACTTGTTATCGAGAATATCGATCGCAAATGTTTGGAACAAAAAAATCATTTTTCTTTAAAACTATTTAAGAAAAAGATTTCACCGTGTTAAATGGCAGATTTTATCGAGAATACTTATTTTCTTAGTAAAAATTCAGAAAAAATGCATTTTCGCAGATACCAACTAAGATACAATAATTAAAACTAGAATAAACAATAATTTCCTTGTCTTGCATATAACCAGTCGGCAAATTATGGCGATCATTACAACCTCTTTACCTTATTTATTACATTTTATTACAATTACCGCAATTTATATCCAACCTCACCGCATGACATTGGCCAAGTTTAAAAAAAACGAACTGATTGACGGATTGATTACTCCTCACCTTGCCTTGCAATTCACTAAATTGAAGCCAAAGACAATTAGATCGCCCCGATTAGAATTTAATTAATTTCCTCTTTTTTGTTGTAAACCGCGACCTTCAATTAAATCCATAAATATGTAATAACCGCGTACGCCCAATAATCAGCGTGCGGTGCAATAATAGCCGATCGTGATAATGCAAGAAAGTCGGCAATAAAAGAGCGTAATAATCGATCACCTTGATTCAATAACGCGTGAATAATTAATCACAGCTTCGGCACATGCGTGCGTGTCTCTCCCCCTAAGAAGTTGTTCAGTGCATGTAGCAAATCATTTTACATGAATGAATAGTCCCGGCGATTGTGTAATAGATCTACAAATCGGCCAATCTATTAACGTTCATATTTTTCGGGGGACCTTCAATCAGTCGCGTCTAATTAATAACTTAATTTACGAATGCGTTTTTGGGAAGGCTCGGCTTCCGTCTTCAAGGTTGCCGGTTTCGGGGCCTTGATTGGAATGAAATACAAGACATTACCTAATCTTTTATTGGATGGGGATACACATAATGGAAATACACATACGTATTCGCTTATAAACACACTTAAACACACTCTTATAAACACACATACACAGACTTATGAACACTCACACACATATATACACAGACTAATGAACACTCACACACATATATACACAGACTTATACATTAACTCTCACACACTTATAAAGATACACTCACTCTCAAACACACTCACCCACTTTTATAAATATACTCATACACACGCTCTTAAAACGCCCACACACACAGACTTAAAAACATACACACACACACACACACTTAAAAACATACACACACTCTTATAAACTTTTATAAATACACTTATAGTCACGCTTATAAACACACTCATACACTTATAAAGATACAGGCACTCTTAAACACACTTACACGCACTTTTATAAACACACTCAATCACACACTTATGAACACACTCGTACACATTCTTAGAAACATACACGCACTCTTAAACATACTCACACACTTTAAAAAACACACTCATACACACGCTTATAAACACTCATACACACTATTATATATACTCACACACACTTATAAACATACACGCACTCTTATAAACATACACGTACTCTTATAAACACACTCTCACACTTTTATAAACACACACATACACACGCTTATAAACATTCAGCACTCATATAAATACCAACACTCTTATAATCACACCCACACACACAAACTCTTATAAACACACTCATACATACTCATACATACACACTTATAAGCACACTCATACATACTCACACACACCCACACACACTTTTATATAAACTTATAAATATATACAAAAACGCAACCTTATATACACATACACGCTTATCCACACGTACACTCCTATATGTTTTGTACCTATATCCCATCCCTAAGGTATAAAGACAAAGGTGCACCAAGGGATGTATGCAAAAGATATTTCTACCAAAATGATAAAATTTAGATTCATTGGCGAAGAGACTACAGCCGCCAGCGACAAACGTCCCGTCCTCACCGACGAGCCCACCTGGATCATCGACCCGATCGACGGCACCTCAAACTTCGTGCGCCGCATCCCACTGACGTGTATCTCCGTCGGACTTGTCATCGACAAGATCCAGATCCTGGGCATCATCTACAATCCGTACATGGACGAGATGTTCACGGCTATTCGTGGCCAAGGCGCCTACCTCAACGGCAAGCGCATTCGCGTTAGCGAGGAAACCGAGATGAAGCGTTCCCTCTTCAATTACGAGCTGTCGCTGGCGATCAGCAAGAAGAAGCGCGATCTGTACATGCGTCGTCTGCCCTACTTGTTGGACAATGTTTGCGGGTAAGTTTACTTGGCATGCCGATCATATAAGCCGTGCAAAACAGTGCGCATACCAGTTATCTCTAGACTTTAATTAATCTGTGTTTGCGGTGTCTGTTGGTAATGTGGCAACTTTAGCAAATACCACTGAGTTTCAAAAATTATGATGCAATCATAATAAATTATTCGAGGATATTTAAATGCAATGAATCTTTTTACCTTTCAACAAAGATAGGAGTCTTACAAAATTATACAATGTTGCCAAATTGAATATTTTGTAAAGATTAATGATTTTAAACCAAACAAATTTGTATGCGCTAAAAATGTTTTCTTTTACAGAATTCGCAGTTACGGTTGCGCTGCTATCAGCTTGTGCTATGTCGCTGAGGGTTTAATGGATGCGTACCAATGTGATGGTCTGTACCCATGGGACGCCGCTGCCGGGACACTTATTGTCCAGGAAGCTGGTGGTTACATTTGCGATTCCAGCAGTAAGTTTTCTAACCTTAATCTTTCCACCCCACCCTACCCGTATATCCGTATAATATAATGGCATCTATATGTGTTATTACAGAGGAACGTCTTGGTGAGAAAATGGACCTCATGCACCCCAACTTCCTCGCCACATCGTCCGAAGCGCTCGCACAAGAGTTCATCAAATGGGAGCGCATCGCCGACGAGACGGCCAACAACTAGAATCGAACAAACCCAATCGTCGCCACCTCTCAAGCCAATAGAGTGTCACCAAAGTAGTAAATTATATCATTCGTGCCCTCCGTCGAGCGCATTCCTAGCTTGTAAATGTTAAGCATCCCTAGTATTATCTTGTAAGTACTTAAGTAAGTAGATTCTATGTAAATTAATTTTGTGCGCACATTATTAATAAGCATTGCATTTTTGCAATGGATGTAAATATCTTTATGAAATTCTTTTTTTTATAAATATATTCTATACTTAAAATGAAAACACCTTATTCTTTTTTGCACCTTTTTGACTTTCCTTTCTACTAATATCTATTAAAAAATTTGAAACATACCTGTTGAGGTCCAGTTCCTGGAGGACCTTGGGGTCCCTGTGGGCCTCCCGGTCCTTGCGGATGCTGCATCCCTGGCATACCAGGATGTCCTGGGTAAGACTGTCCCGGTCCTCCTGGCGGCATACCGTGCATATTATGCGGTGGACCTCCTGGTTGCATTCCAGGATGGCCCTGTGGTGGTGGGGGCCCCCCTGGATGTCCTTGCGGTGGAGCCCCCGGATGACCCGGTGGTGGCTGCGAAGACGGAGCGCCAGGATGATTCTGTGGTGGTCCCGGCGGACCACCAGGGGGCCCAGGCGGACCGCCCGGGTGTCCCTGCGGTGGTCCACCCATATGCCCCTGAGGAGGTCCTCCGTGGTGACCCTGCGGAGGTACACCCGGATGACCTGGATGGCCCTGCGGTGGTGGTACTCCCGGATGTCCGGGATGTCCCATTGGCGGCACGCCAGGATGCTGTGGCGGACCAGGCGGATGGTGAATGGGATGACCCTGTGGCGGTGGGCCACCTGGTTGCATGGGATGACCCTGCATGGGTGGTGGCCCGCCGGGGTGCGGTTGCATGTGGCCCGGTGGTCCACCGGGTGGACCAGGTGGATGACCCTGGGGCGGCATACCGCCAGGGGATGGCCCATGTGGGTGTCCGCCATGCGGCGGCATGCCGGGATGTGGTGGCATTCCCGGGTGGCCCTGTGGTGGTTGATGGTGAACGGGACCACCCGGTGGCATTTGCATATTGGGTGTAGGCGGGCCGTTTACGTGGCCTTGCGGACCTTGGTAGGGGCTGTGGGGAGACGGTGACTGTGCCGGAGACTGAGATGGAGGTCCCATTGGGCTTGGGGCCTGCGGGGGTGGCATAGGGCTGTTTTGAGGAGATGGGCTCGCCATTTTTTCAAAGGTGGCTAACCTAAAGAAAATCACATGTATAAATATATCAGAAAATAGTTTTAAAAACACTTGATAAAAGCATTAAACATTTGTTACTTATACACACATATGGCCATATCCATACATTCTTTAATACATATACTTATGCTCATACATACTAATAGTTACACTTTACTTCACAAACACACCTGTGAATACTCACACACATACATAGATACAAATACTTAAAAACATACACACTGCAGTCTCACTCATATACTTCAACAGATAGAAAGGAATACATAAAATATTAAAATACCCAAATTCTCTATTACACCCAGAATTTCTCAAACACACACACAAATTCTCAAACACACAGACATTAACTCACACACATACATACTATACCAAATAAAACAAAAGCAAACACATGAACTTTTACTATATTCAACCCACAATGCACGAAACCTATAAAAAACATGACAAACCCTTGACTAATCTAATTATCTACGAAAAAATCGTTATGAAATACACAACAAGTCCCTTCAAGCTTCCTAAATTAATGAAATTATCAACCCTTGCTCACACTTAAACCAACCTAACCCTAACTGTTTCTTTTTCGGTGAATATACAAAGCCAACGTGTGAACGAACATTCCATACAACTACCGGCGTCTTCAACGCTTCGCGCCTACCCTAGCTAAACGCGCGGGCATTTTCCTCTCGAAACTACCGAAGCCCATAAAATTAAACACATACCAATAATATAAATATGTTTTCCGCTACACTCCGTACTACACTGTAAACCCACTCAAAAAACAGACGCCGAGCAAGAGAAATACAACATACGTACATTTTTCAAGCTTCCAGAACACAACGTAACTCACCTCAAATCAGTTTATGTTGTATTATTCCCACAAATGAGCAGAAATCGTCGCACTCTATGCACCAAATTCACAGCCCGACCGTGCGGTTTTCACAAGGGCGTTAAGCCCACACTTGCTGATTGCGGCACTGATTTTAGACGCGGATTTTCAACACAACTCTTGCCGAAACAACGCACCAAACGCACGCCATTTTCTAGATTAGGCTGCGGTGCATGTTTGTTTGACGTCGCGCATGCGCATCGAGCCGCCAACAAGAGGGCGCTTGATGTCAAACAACTCAAATAAAATAGTTTGAATAATTTGACATTTGACAGAGAAAAAGATTATGTTTGTTATATACATATTTCTGAATTTGATTTATTTGCTCTGTTAATTGTTTTTTAACATATCTAAATTGGATTTTACCGAATATTATATATAGTTGTACGTGTTTTTATGTCGCGCGAATTGTGATTTTGAATGCTTATGATTATGTTTACATTTTTAAATTTTGACATTTGACTATAATTTGACGAATAATTTGTAAGTTATATTTATTGCTACAAAAACTGATTTTTTCTATTTAAACGGTAGTACGAAGGTAGTAAATACGTAAAATACTGACATTTATAAAACATTTTCAAACTTGTGTTACAGTTAGTTTGATGCTGGTGGAACTATAAACGAAGAAAACATTACATTTGAAAGAACGATTTTTAAGGTTATATATCAAACGTATGTTGTAAATATATGGGCATTTGCACAATTTGTACAATAAAGTGATTATTTCTTAACAAATCCATAATGGAATTCATAAAACAGGCTTTAATCGATGTGGATTATCCATACATTCACACTTTACGCGATGATGAGATAGAAAACCTGTTCGAAAGTGCAAATATATCAAAATTTTTCCGATGGTATGTCGGCGAATTGATATCTAACGAAGAAGAACTTGATACGTATACAGACACTGATGTTATTGATTTTATTTGCAATTATGGCTACTGTTCAGCAAGTCAAAAGGATGCATTACACACTGGGACTTTAAATTACCAGGACCAGGTAAAAAACACATGTTTTATAAGCGTTCCAATGTGTAATAGTCTTTGGTTTTAGTTTGATATTATTTGCCATATGCTCTCAAATCTCGCTATTTTCAAAAAGCATGAAACGATAGATGAGTCAGCAATGCCTGCTCAGAATGTATCTCTACAAGAATTAAACGATTTGATAACGCAAAAGTTGGATTTGTTTCCTGCATTTAACGGCAAGAAAAGCTACACTGATGAGGAAAGAGCTGATCAAGTCATTTCTTTGGAGGATCAAATAAAGGAGTTGGAAGAGAGATGTGCAGATCTTTCTAATGCAGTTTCCAATGAAGAAGAAACAGTCACCGATGATAAGAAAGCGGAAACTCAATCCCAACGTAATAAGAAAGATATGGCTACTTCTATTGATAGACTTTTAATGTGTACTGCTAAGATTACGGATCTTGAGAGTGATATCAAGAAAGATAAAGAGGCTGCAGCTGGTAGGAAATTATCTGATCAGTTTTATGATAAATTAAGTGATTATTGCGCTGATGCTGGGAAATTGGAGGAGTACTTTGAAAGTTTGAAGATTGTCGATGGTTTTGATGAGAAGAATACGGTTGTTGAGGATGTTGAGGAGTCAACAAGTGTCTCAGCCGTTGATAAATTGTTGAAACTTACTGAATTGATGTAATTCGTCTTTATGTTGTTTGAAATATTTCATATATAATAAATATATTTTTCAGTACTGAAGACATTTCCTTTTTTTAACAGATTATGTGATTAATTGATAGCAAGGTATTTTCCAGTAGTGATCTTGTTGATAAAGCATGAACGGTTGCTTTAATTATTATAAAAACATATAGTATTGCAAATACGTGCAAAATCATTTTTATATACAGTTTATCTATATTATTGTTAAACTAGGCACAGATATATTATACAAAGCAAAAAATTAAAATAATTCCTTCTAGTTTCGGTCGGTATGGTAAAATCCCCACTGCGTGTCCTCTTCTTCAGTATTATTCGCTCGTTGACGGTTTTCCTATTAGTTACCCAACCTAATGCAGCAAACCAATCAATCAAATATGTTGTCATGTTTCGACCATCTGTACCGGTCTCAGAAGCACGATAATCCCATGGGAACGTATGGTGATAGTTATGAAAACCTTCTCCGAAACTGAGAAGTTTCATAAGGGAATTCTCAACAGGACCTATAAACCTTCAAGATATTTTGTCTATTAATGTGTGCGCTTGTTTTATTTGTACAGACAAATAAGCAAAGATGAGAGTAGAGTGCGATTTTTGAAGAGTTATTGTCACGAAGAAGGTTGGTGAACGAGTGCTTCTCCGAGAAGAATGCCACACCTTCTCGAAGAAGCGTGCCACACCTTCTCGGAGAAGCATGCCACTAGGAATGGAGGCAAAATCAGTAGAAATATTTGGAGGCATCGCAAGCGGGTGGTCTTGCCACCGATAATAGAAGAGTTGCATAAACACATAGAATGAATCAAGGACCAATGAGGACACTTCCAGGTGCATGAATGATTTGAAATTTTGTGTATCAATAAGATATGCCTAATTAAATAAACCCTGCGATTTTCAAGACTATAACTAAATTAGAAATAGGTTTGCCGAAACTTTTATGGAAATCGATCACTGTGCGTCGTGGCTGGCGTTTATTGGAACACTGGCCTTATCAATACATATAATAACATATGAAACCTACTGTTCATGTTTTGTCTAGTTACTGGCGGCAGTTAACTAGAATAAAGCTTGCTGAAGCTTGTTCATAACAGCTCTCTTCTTAAACGAAAATAAATTTCAGTAAATGTCAGGGACTGCAGTCCCCACAAATTAATAGTAGTAACATTTACACCTGTTAGAAATAGAAATAGGAAGATACATACTTATCATACGGTTTGTTCCCATATAAATGTGCCAAACTATTAATACTCCACGTGGCATTAACAGAGAAGACGTATCTATATACAGCACATACAAAGAATGCATTTTTCAGCGATTCCCCAAAGAAATACCATGGAATAAAAGTTGGAATCATAAAAGTGAGAAGAATTACTATTAAAGCGTAATATCTGCAAAATTGACAGTTACAAAGCTGAAAGGAACAAAAAGAAAGTGTAGGAGCTTACTTATGTTGGAACATAACAATGGGATTTTCCTCCAAATCAGTCATATCTACAGTGGGTCCTTTCAAGAGCACATCTGGGTGTTTTCGGATGAGGAGCCATCCTACATGACTGAAGAAGAAACCACGTTTAGCATTGTGAGGATCAGCGTCCGTCTCTGAGTGTTTGTGATGTAGGCGATGATCCCTGGCCCATATGTAGATGCTGTTCTGGTACGTTGTTGAGAACATCAACATAAGGATGGTCTGGGCTATGGCGTTTGCTTTGTAAGACCGATGTGCCCATAGACGATGAGCTCCGGCAGTTACACCAAAAGCAGCGAATAGCATATATGTTTTCCCTGTAAGATAAGACAATCCGAAGTCAAAAGTAAAACCGAGGACAGGAATAATGTGATCTGGTATTCGGACGCATCGGTAAAGGGGGTAAACCATTGGAATTCATTCAATAAACATTAGAATTCACGGGCCAAATTGGAACGAATCCATTGGTAAGGCCGTTGATATGAAAAATTAGTTTATAGAAGTACTACTGGCCCAAGAGGGGAACGGGAGGTTGTGTTCCGC
Organism: Weissflogia rhopalogaster; assembly: GCA_019419845.2. Lineage (NCBI taxonomy): Eukaryota > Metazoa > Arthropoda > Insecta > Coleoptera > Staphylinidae > Weissflogia > Weissflogia rhopalogaster. The sequence goes on from WSZQ02127971.1 coordinate 41,044, forward strand.
GCTGGCTCAACCTTCTTCTAAGCTTTCCTCGATTTGACTTTACTCAAATTTCACCCTCCGCTTCGATTTGACACAAATTTGTGTTCTGTTAAAACGTTTCCAGTCAGTTAGGGACCGTGCCATTCCGAGGTCTAACAAATTTTCAAATTCTAATTTGTTTTTTGGTATGCCAACACATTTTGAAATCATTGAAAGTGTTCCGAAACCAATAAAAAGCTGAGAATCACCGTGTGAACGTATCCACAACTGGTAGCAACTCTAAAAATGTCTCAGGCCATGTTTCTAGCGTTACAGATCATCATGACATGATTCAAACTCATTTGTACCACCGGTGGTACATGCCCAAACAATTATTATAATAAAATTCCAAGAAATCATTTCAAAGCGTTCAATTTTAAAGACAAAAAGATAAAAGGTTTAATAAAGAAAAAAAAAGATTTAACTTACAAAAAACGCATGTCGCCCAACAAACACTGTACTTTAAAGTAAAACCATAAAGTCCCATAAGATGTAAACCGCCCAAAAGTAACACATTCGTCCAGACGATGTCCCATTGGTATTTGCTCTTCCCTCTCGATCCTTTTACGAGCTGAGACAGTACCTCCTGTTTTGACTGGACAATTGTGGCCATTTTTTAATCTTGCACTGTTAGGGTCGAAATGACAATGCTTAATGTGAAACAATTAATTTATACCTACGCAAACTTTCGTTTCAATGAACCTGGGGAAACGCATTACAATAGTTTTGCATATTTTCGGGTTCTTTTGATAGGTCAGAACTATGTGAATTCAAAAAAGGCTAACTGTGACCGATGTAGAGGCATTGTTATGATTTCTAAGCTTGAATAAATTTGGATTGAATACATAATGGAAATTTACGGTTAGAGCAAGAAGGAACTTCTGTATTTAAAATTTACTGTAAAGTGTCGAGTTCAATTCGGAATTTCTAAAATTGGGAGAAAAGATGCGTCATTTTGTAATGGAAGAATTGGTGGTAATTAAGATCTTGATACCAACATGGGCGGCCTTGCTTGATGTTGCGATGAACGCACCGGGTTCAATCAACCAGGGCCGGTGATGTTGGCTCGTGGCATTTGGCGACCATGACAGGGCGTTGTGACTTTCCAGGAAGTTTTAATTAGTTGTTTCGTAATAGCAATGCTTGGACATTCACTGCACTATCAACCAGACCGGCTCATGACACTTGGCAACCGTGACAGGACTGTATATGGGTCCAGTGTATTCATCGTGCTATCGCCAAAGGTCGTTTCTTAATAGCAACACTTGGACCCGGTGCGTTGAGTGCATCATCAACCAGGGCCGCCGACGTTGGTTTGCGACATTTGACGACCGTTATGAAGCTGTAGGTGGACCCAGTGCATTCACCGCGCTATCAACCAAGGCCGCCGACACCCACGTTGGTTCGCGACATTTCATGTAATATATCTGGTGGGCGTGGCCTCGAACAACCTAGGGCGAGTGACCTCGAAGATCTATTCAACTATCCTCACATCTATCTAATACATGATTTGCAAACATGATTAATCTATAATAAACTAGGAATAATTAAACTGTATATACATTTAAAGCTATTTTAATAGGATAACGTTGAGCACTTACAAAAAATGGTGTTAACCTATAATTAAAATCGCTGATATTATTAAGGCTGATTTAATATTACGGTAAACTCTCTTATACGGATTGTGCATATCCATCTCTCGTTTACCACCGCCAGAGCGTAGCGCCTTCGCGTTGATTGTATCCATTGAGACGGTTTTACGGTCTGTTACCCAACCCAACCACGCAAAGAGATCAATCATATACGTTGTCAAATTGCGAGCATCATTATGAAACTCAGCTGCTTTATAATCATACGGGTATGTGTGATGATAGTTGTGGAAGCCTTCGCCGAAACCAAAAACTCGCATCATACCTGATTCCGTTGGTCCAATATTCCTAAAAGTGATTAGATGTTATAGAATTAGTCACATTGCACGACAATACTTTTATAGATGATCAAGCCTGTCCCAAGGAAATCCCAGGCGGTTTCTAAAGCTGAGAATGATTTAGTAAGGATCTAGGATCATTTTTGAAACAACTAGATAGTCAGACTCTAGACCAGAGCACCTTTGACGGATGGAAGAGGGAGATCCATATTTGGGAAGAGGAGATATGACAGAAACACTGGGGTAGGTTTTGATGCAACATTTGATTTGATCACGCGTTGAGGACAGAGGTGTGAACCACCCAGTTGAAGGAGATACGCAAATACGCAAGAATCAATTAGTTTTCAAACCCTCTACTTGGCACCTACGCTTATAGAGGCTGAGACGACCTCATAATCTTTCACAAAAACACTTAGGTCTTCCAATAGGACAAGCTCTATCAAGATTCTCCCAAGGATCTTTCTTGGACTTTCCTGGTATAATTCTTTTCATGGTCCTTCCACTAAGGACCTAATTCTTAAAAAAAAACGTTTTCTTTCCTAATTACAACTTTCGAGATACCAATATTTAACCTCGTCATGGAACAATAATCAGCAGAGTCCGAAAGTGCAGAGGATACAAAATGGGAGAGAAAGAAAACTCGAATTGAATGACCACATAGGTTCCAAGATCCCTTGGGAGACCTTGTAAGAGATGGAGTCACCACTAAAACCCTGACTGAAGTAATTTCCAAAGCGCAAATAATTCACCACCAACTTTTGGGAATAATTGATTCTGGGCCAATAAGGTTACAGTGAAACGACTATGAATAACATCATAAAACTTACTTGTCATAAGGCTTGTTCCCATAGAGATGAGCCATTGAATTGATACACCAAACCAGATTTACAGAAATTATATATCTATATATAGTCACATGGAATATGGCAACTTTCCAAGAGGCCCCTAAAATATAGTAGGCAAAACAGGTTGGGAAGACCGCTGCAATTAAAAGGACCAAAGGGTAATAAAATCTGAAAGAAATATAAATAAGAATAACTTAAGTAGATCTTAAGTAATAGTACTAGTCGTAAGTAAGTAAATAAATACCTATGTTGGAACATAACCAGTGGATTAGCCTTCAGATCAGACACGTCTATGGTATGTCCTTTTGCAATCACATCCGGATGTTTCCGCACCATTAACCATCCCATATGACAAAAGAAGAACCCCCTCTTTGCATTGTGAGGATCAGCATCTGTCTCCGAATATTTATGATGCATTCGATGATCCCTCGCCCAAATATAGATACTGTTTTGATAAGTCAACGTAGCCATGAACATAAGTAAGCCTTGAGCTATCCAATTGGCTTTGTACGATCTATGGGTCCACAGACGATGAGCTCCTCCGGTGATACCCAAAGTTGATATCAGTGCAATTGTTTTTGCTACAATATATTTTTTATTTAATCAACATTCTAACACAGTAGTTAGTATAAAGGATTAGTAACTTTCTCCCGGCCCGCTCCGGTCTCGCTACTAATGGTACTGCTCTGAACTCTTGTGCATATGTTTTTTTTTCTTCAAGTGAATCGCCCAACCTTCGTTCGTGTTTTTACAGCGAAGTCAGGAGGGAGCAGGACGGCGCCGCAGCCGCTTGTTGAGTGGGGAGACCAAATGGTCACCCATCCAATGCATAGCTACGTCCGACGTTGCTTAACTGCAGTGATCTAACGAGTACCCAGCTCCACAACGCGGCAAGCAGGGGTTCGACAGAATATGCTG
>WSZQ02128192.1:0-28509 GCA_019419845.2 Weissflogia rhopalogaster
TCTTATAGAGCGGAACGCGCTGATTCAGAAAATGTCATAATATATGGGGGTCGATTATGTCGTTTCCGAGATATTTTGAAAAATATCCACTTTCAAAATGCAATTTTTGACAAAATTTTGACCATCTCCGATCGGGATGAAACTCACAGGGTACGATTTCAAACATTTTCTGCGTGTCCTCACGAAATATGGGGTTTGCAGCTCATATAGTTCTCGAGATATATTGATTTGACGACTTTTGCATTTTTTTTAAGGGTACCCATTGACGAAATTTCAATATTTCGTCATAATTTTCTATCTATTTGTTCTCTGATAGATACAAAACTAGGCTATCTCACAGAGCGGAAAGGAGGTCGAATATGAAACACATTTATTTATTTAGTGCATTAACTATAAACTAGAACTACCGAATTTATAGCTATTCGAGATCGCTTTTCGTCTTTTTCTTTGATAATTTTTCAAAATCGTCTTTCCCTCTTAACTTTTGTATTCTATAAATGTAATTAATGGTTTTTCCAGGGTGATGAAATCGCAGAACTTGAAACTCAAGTCAAGGAAAAGGAAAAATTCAACGCTAAAAGCACTGTCACAATTAAGGCTGTCAAAGACGATGTGAAAAGTGAAGAGAAGAAATTGAAAACTATTCAGAAGGTATGAAACTTTTCCTTCATGCAACATAATTGCATTTAATACTTTTTTCCCTTTTAAAACTATGGCTTATTTTTTTCTTCTTTAGTTTTTATTTATTTGTTTTCTAATTTAAAAATCATAATTCAGAATATAGTCGACGATGGGACATTATTAAAAAACAAAGAAAGCGAACTGGCTAAAGTCGAAGGCCTTTTCGAAACTCTCAAACAAAACGACGAAAAAGATAATGCGGCCTATAGTTTAGCTCAGAAAAAATACGAAGCTGTTTGTGCCGGTATGGAAATCAACGAAGACGGCGAAGCACAATCGCTTCAAGAACAATTGATAGCAATGAAGGAAGAGGCAGCATCGAAAAACACTCAAATCAAAACTGTGAGTTATCAACTGACTCATTTTGAATCGGAAGTGAAGAAAAAGGAGGCGTTGATTGGAACAGCGGGAGCTGATTATAAAAACGCCAAGGCGAATTATGAAAATGTCAAGAGGGAGGTTCAGTCTTTGGAAGGGCAAGCGACTAAGCTTAACTACTCTGAAGAAACGGTGGTGAGTTTGAAACAGCAACATCAGAAACTTACGAATGATCTCAGGCATCATCGAGATAAAGTCGAGAACTTTGTGGCACGTCGACCTCATACGAAGTTTACGTATCGTGATCCCACGCCGAATTTCGATAGACGGCAGGTCCATGGCGTTGTCTGTCGTCTGATTCGGGTAAGAGAGAATAAATATTGCACAGCTTTGGAAACTGCAGCTGGGGGTAAATTGTTTAATGTAATCTGCAAGGATGAGATGGTTTGTAAGTTGATTTTGAAGAACGGACAGTTGCAACAACGGACTACATTGTTGCCTTTGAATAAGATTAAAGGAGGAAGGATGTCTGGCAGGGTAGTGAAAATTGCCCAGGACTTGGTGGGAGGTGATAACGTCATTCCTGCGTTGGATTTGATTGAGTATAATCCACAATTGCAGCCGGCGATGGAGTTCATTTTTGGGAACGTCTTCATTTGTACCGACTTGAATGTTGCTAAGCAGATAACCTTCCATCCACAGATTCGGATGAGGTGTGTGACTCTAGAAGGGGACGTTACGGATCCCAGTGGTACACTCAGCGGTGGGGCGCGGCAGAAATCAGCGCCAATCCTGCTTCAGATTGCTGAAATCCTCGAGAGTGAGGAAATTCTGAAACATGGCGATCTTGACCTTCAGAAAGTTGAGACTGAACTTCGCCTAAAACTACAAGGCCAGGAGCAGTACCAGAATCTTCAACAACGTTTGGATCTTAAAAGCACGGAGCTGAAACACATGGAGAAGATTTTGCAAGAGACTACGTATCATCAGAATGTTCAAGAGGTTCAAGAAATGAAGGAGAAGATCACTTCAATGAAGGAAGAAGTCGCCGAAACTCGAAAATTAGAAAAAGACGCTTTGGGGAAGATTAAAACCATTGAAAACAACCTGAAGGATGCAGATGGTCATCGGGAACGTACTCTTAAAGCTGCTGAAAGTGAAATGAAGCAGGCGATGCGTCAAGCTGAGAAGTCGAAGAAAGAATGGCAAAAACACGAAGCTGAATATGAAACCCTCAAGTTGGAAATCGCCGAATTGGGTAAGTCTTTAGAAAATTTGGAAGCTCAGATTCACACCACTGAAGAGTTGATTGAAACTCGAAAAAAAGAAGCTGAACAACTCGAAGGTGACTTTGTTGGGCATCGTGAAGAGTTAGCCGAGTTGCAAACACGTTTGAAGAATGAAAAAGCTGCGATTGCTTCAAAGAATCGCGATATTTCGAAGAAGACTGATCAGAAAGAGAAGTTACAAACGCAGATTAACGAATTGAAGCTGGATATACAGAAACAGGAGCATACTATTGGCAAATGTCGCGAGGAGGCCAAGAAAGCGAAGGGACGAGAGGCGGAGTGTGAGAAACGCTCGGCGAAGATTGAGAAAAGTGTCATGAAAGACGCTGCGCAGTTGAGCGATAAAGAAGGGAATAATATCCAGACGAAGATTGCAAAGTGTGAGGAAGATCGTACGAGATTGGGAAGGAATATCAATGTCAACGCTCAGAAGATGTTTGACCATGAGGAGAAACAGTATTCGTTGCTGATGAAGCGTAAGAAGATTGTCGAAACGGATCAGATTAAACTGTCGCAGATGTTGAGGGATTTGGATTTGAAGAAGGAGGAGGCTGTCAAGTTGGCGTACAATCAGGTGAAGAAGGATTTCGGTTCGATTTTTTCGACGCTTTTGCCTGGAGCGAATGCGACGCTGGCGCCACCTAAGAATCGGGCGATTATCGATGGTTTGGAGATTAAGGTCAGTCTGGGTGGTATATGGAAGGATAATTTGACAGAGCTGAGCGGGGGGCAGAGGTCGTTGGCGGCGTTGTCTTTGATTTTGGCGATGTTGCTGTTTAAACCGGCGCCTTTGTATATTCTGGATGAGGTTGATGCGGCTTTGGATTTGTCGCATACGCAGAATATTGGGACGATGTTGAAGAATCATTTTAAGCAATCACAGGTAAGTGATTTTTATATATTGTTTTCTTTTCAAGGTGCGTTTATGCATTGTTTGACTTAGATTTATGTAAAAATTGTTATACATATAGTTCATATTGTGAAATAGTTCCGGTGAGTGGGATTTTGATCAATTGGACGAAAAAAAATCAAAGTTTTGGAAATGCCGCTATCCATTAGTAAAACTTTGATATAAAATGTTAACATTTTAATTTCTTTTAGCAGACGACTCAAAAGCCCGAAAAATCGCATTAACAGGAACTGTTTATATATTTGAACTACACGTACAAGAATTTTCATTAAAATCCAAGTCGGAGAATGCGTGAATGTCCCTTGAAAGTTATGTAATTGTTATGAAACATGTTTGTTGTATATTTGGTTTATATTTGGTTATATATATTTATATAACAATGTATACAACCAAATATACAACAAGAATGTTTTTTTGTATTTGTAATTTTTTGTATTTGTTTTCAGTTTATTGTAGTTTCTTTGAAGGATGGCATGTTTAGCAATGCAAATGTTCTCTTCCGGACGAAATTCATTGACGGCGTTTCTGCGGTTTCCAGGACGGTTAACAAAAATTAACTTGTCATATAGCACTTAATTACTTTAATTTTATATTTAATCATAATATTTTACAGACATATTGTTCTTTCTTTATGATTATTTCGTTAAGAGGCATACCTGCGTTTAAGAAGTTGCCTAAATTTTGCTTTTGTGACAGATTTGTCAACGAAACGCGAAAAGCGCAGTAACAAAATCGGTACGGCGCACAATGGTCTGGCCCCGTAAAATTTCCTGCATAAATATTTCCAATTCAGTTAGAAAGATGAAATTTTCAGAGTTTATTGATTGTATTGTGCCTCTTCTCTTTTTCGCATCCATTGACTCTATCACTGCGTCACTTGGATCGTAGGTTCGAAGCTGCTCGAGGGTCGGTCATTTTTCCTGCTTAACTGGTGGTCGTGAGTTTTTCACCTCCGCAGACAGAATTTGAACACGCCGCTTCCAAACACCAGGCACTTGTCTTACCTATTAGGCTAACATCCCGACCTGCTTGTTGTAGTCAGAGAAAACTGGAATGGTATGTTTTATTTGAATAAATTGAGTAACGGGATCTGCAACATTCTGTAAATTCAATTTTCATATACTATCAAAATATATCAAAATCAATATTTAAATTGTAGCAGGCAATTTTTAACTCCACAGCGCTATCTCTTAGCAAATAGATGAATTACAAAGCTCGCGTGGAAATCTATATTACCGACATGCTTGTACTTTTTGCAATTGTAAAGCTGAACAGTTTATATTCAACAAGTAGAATTACGTTTACATCGTAATTTAAAAACTATAAATTATGTTACATGTACATGAAATCTACAAAAAAGAAAAACTTAAAACTCGACATTTGATAAATTCTCGTCATTTTCATGAAAAATTTCTCAATAATTACCCAATATTTAGGAGTAAATTTATATATCATAATAAACCAGATTTAATAACGATCTGTAAATGAGTAGGCATTCTATGATATCTAGATTATAAAATATTTGAGAATAAAGTTTGAATTTCACATTTTAGTTCCTAATTTAGCCGTCATCTTAAATTATAACCTAAAAATTTAAAATTTACAGTCTTCAAAGAAAGTCGGTAATACTAAGAGAATAGTTGATATTATTTAAACAACTCTAAAATATTTAAAAATAACCTATAATTCGCGCTAATTTAGAAATAAACTAGGAAAACCACCGAATCTAGTTTCTAGAACCTAATAGTTATAATGGTGTCTTCTAATTCTAGGTTAGGTTAAGTTGACGCTTCTTAAAAGTAAATATACGATTGAAATTATACAAAATGAATAATTATATACTAAATCGGTAAGTAAACCTTCTAATAGACTATTCTAAACATTCTAATATAATATTCTAAACATTCTAATGTTTTATAAATAACTTTTCATTATTTTCCGTAGATTTTTCAACGATTTAAAGAATGAAAAATACGCTTACAAAGTACGAAGACTATCATCGGGTGCATCGATTGATTTAACCGTACAAAAAACACTAGGAAGTTCAAAAGAACTCTTCAAAATGCGGCTGGATTTCAGAAATTTCCATAGGATTATCACCAAAACCATGCAAGAATTGATCGAAACAATATCAGATGAAATTGAAACTGTTTTTACCAGTAAGACGCAGGTTATTAATTTTTTACAATCAATGGAAAGTAATTGGTTGTATAATTTAAAAGAAGGAATGCTAGCAATTGAAGAGGAATTCAGAAAACTCCGAGATAAATATGGATCGCTTGAGAACAATTTCGGGAACAGTGATGAAGATTTCGGTGATCCTAGCGAGGTTGTTAGTGGCTCGGAATCGTTGGGAAGCAGTGATCCATTCTCGGCGAATCTTTTGCAGAGTATGTTGGCTCATTTGGATGAAACTGTTGAAGGACTTGAAGTTGGGGCTGATAATAGTGCAGTTGTAAATGATGTTGGTGAAATTAAGGTGAAGGATTCGCCAGACTCAGATCTGTTGAAAGCACCGACGATTATTCACTATCAACCGGCTTTGGTGGCGTCAAGGAGTCGGTTGAGTTTGAAGAGGACTACGGTTAGTGAATATGGTGATCAGCCAGTTGAAAATTTTGCGAGTTTACTGGAGCTTTCCACAGATGGTAATGATGTTAATGTCTTGAACGGTATTCCCGAGAATGATTCGACATCGAGTGATACTAGTGTACTTAGTAGTCTGCATATGTAAGTACAACTTTTCTACTCTATCTTGTTGTTAATTATGTGTTGATTTGCAAAAGTTATTTGAGGTTAAGTTTCGTTAGGTACGGGATATGATTAATTAAGTTTGGTTAACATCGGCTAGAGTATATTATGTTTGGTTAAGTATGTTTATTGTAGGTTATGTTTTGCTACGGGTGACAAATTTTGGTTAAATATGGTTAGATTCGACTAGATTAGAATTAGGTAAAGTTATTAAAGGCACGATTGGCTTAAATTAGGTTTGGTATTACTTAACCATACCAAACCTAAAAAAAACGTTATTGACTGGTAGGATTAGTTAGGTTTGATTAGGTTTGATATACTTCGAATTTCATAGATTAAACAAAGTATGGTTATGTAAGGTTAATGAGGGTTAGGACAAAATCCAAAAATGAGTCAATTTCTGGTGGCATTTGAGGGTTTCACGTATTGTCGATCATGGATCTGAATGAACATTTTTTGTTCACATACTGAAATAGTTCGTATTAATGGCACCTCCACACATTTGAGGCCATTATTTTTTGGACAAACGACTCAAAAACGCCGCGAAAAATCAATGAACATGAACTATTTCAATCAATATATGAAATGCACGCATTAAAATGTTCATTCAAATCCATGTCGGACAATGTGTAAACACCCCTTGTTAATTCTGTTTTTATAGATCGTATTAAATACAGGAAACTATACATGACTGAATGTTAACTGAATTTAATGATTTGGGTTTTATACATGAATTTTACATTTGAATTTTACATTTGAATTTTACGTATTGATAAGTATCGAAACTTATCGATACTTTTGAAACTAATTGATACTTTCAATACTTATCGATACTTTAGATATTTCTACTTTTTTTGTATTAATTTGTCATATGTTTAAAATCTTATCTAAGCATACTATTTATCATTTTCTCCAGATCTAGCGACGCGAGTGTAATTATCCCCCAAGCAAGTGTTATCAAAATGACGTATGAAGACAATCTGAAGAATAAGCACACGCTCAGTAAACACTACATCCCGACTGATGAATGCTACGTTCGCATTTCCAAAGAAGAACGTAGACTTGTTGATACTTTCAAACGGTAATTCTTCAAAAAAAAAACAATATTACAATATTTCTATTAATATTCTTTCAAATGTTGTTAGGAAAGCACCCGAAAGTTCAGAAGAATCAAATGGTGCAGACAGTACAAGTGGCAGTGAAATAATCTTCCGGAAAGTAACATCAATAAAACGTCGAAGAATTATGTCCTCTTCCTCATCATCTTCTTCAAGTGATTATTCCTCACCTGCAAGTGCCGCAACTGCAGACAATTCAGATGCGATCTCGGTTCAATCAGCGATTAGTAGAGAAATGTCAGACGTCTCAGTTTCCTCGAATTCTGCGACTAGTAAAAGTGTTACTTCCGAAGAAAGCATCCTTAATGAAGTATCCGACACGGAATCAACGAGTAGCGATGATTCCAGTGTGTCGAAGGCGAAGAAACGTGACGGGAAGAAGAAGTTGGAAGGAGCTGAAGGCGAAAGCCCAAAGATGACAATGCTTCCTGATTCGGGAGCGGAAAGTATACCAGCGAGCAATTCGGATGATGACTGGCGAAAGGACTGTTTGCTAAATCGACTGAATATTAAAGAGGATGTTGAAGCGTCCACTTCTACTGCCAATAATGATGCCAAAGAGGAGATTGCAGGTGAGACTAGCGAAGTTAAGAAAGAAGAGGTTGGTTCTGTTTCGAGTACAACTACAACTGTTAAGTTAAGACTGAAGAAACCTGTCCGGGAAAACGATGATGCAAGCAGTGATGATGATGATGTCGTTATGTGGCCGGTATTTAAATCACCAAAGCGGAAGAAGGCTGATGACAGGATTTCGGATGGATCGGATGTGGAATTGTAAGTATTGGGTTGATTTGTGAGTAGGGAGTATATATATGTGTGTTTGTATAGGTGTGTTTGTGTAGGTATGTGTTTGTATGTATGAACGTGTGTGTTTGTGTAGGTGTGTGTGGGTATGTATGAACGTGTGTGTTTGTGTAGGTGTGTGTGGGTTTGTGTAGGTGTGTGTTTGTGTAGGTGTGTGTATGTGTGTGTGTGTGTGCTACGAATCGCATATTCTAAAAATTGTATCATTTTAGCATATCATCATCACCTCAGCAAACCAGCGACAACCCATTCAAAAAAGGACGACGCAATATCAAAGAAATTCTCTCCGAAGAGGATCTGAATGTGGATACGCGAAAAGCGCACGAGGCCGAAAAGCAACGCCTCGAGCGACTGGAAGCCAGACAGCATTCGCAGGCGTTCCAGGCGAGCCAGACGTCGCTGGAATCGGCCGACAGTGACTTCGTCTTGGACGCGAACGACAAACATCCGATTGTGGTGCACAAAGCGCTGGCGGACTTTGCACTGCCCCACCAGCGGAAGGGCGTACAATTCCTATGGGACAATTGCTACGAGAGTCTGGAGCGTATACAGAGCGGTGATCTAGGTTCCGGATGTATTTTGGCACATTGCATGGGCCTTGGGAAAACGTTCCAGGTAAGCCATTTCTAGTTTCAACTATTTTAATTGACGGCAAACGCATTTCATTCGTAGGTAGTCGCGTTGGTGCACACGCTCTTCAAACACCCTCAGACCAAGACCAGGAAGGTGCTAATCCTCGCACCGCTCTCGGTCGTGCCGAATTGGACCAAGGAATTTCGCAAAGCCAACAAACTTGTGGCTAACTTGAAGTACCAGGTGAGCACGTTTACGAATCAGAAGTCCTTGGAGCTGTGGGACGCCCGCGGCGGTGTGTACATACTTGGCTATTCCGCCTTTTTGGCGATAATCAAGAAGGGCGTGACGAAGACGAACGCCTGCTTGATGGAACCCGGCGCGGATTTGATCATCTGTGATGAGGGCCACTTGCTTAAAAGTGGTTCCACGTTGAAGACGAAGGTCATTTCGAAAGTGAAGACAAAACGGCGAATTATTTTGACCGGAACGCCTATGCAGAATAATTTGGATGAATGTAAGTATTTATATTTGGTGTGTATATGTTTTTTGGTGAAGGTGTGTGCTTGTGTGTTTTGTGGGAAAGTGTGTATCTGAGTTTTTTGTGAGACTGTGTTTTTGTGAAAGTGCGTATATGATTGTTTTGTGAAAGTGGGTATATGTATGTTTTATTGGGAAAGTGTGTTTTTGCGAGAGTGTGTTTTGCGAGTGTGTGTTTTGCGAGAGTGTGTTTTGCGAGAGTGTGTTTTGCGAGTGTGTGTTTTGCGAGTGTGTGTGTGTGTGTGTGTGTCTGTATGCATTGGTGTGAGTGTGTGTATGTGTGAGTGTCCGTCCGTCTGTGTGTTTTTATGTTCATGTGTTTATATGAGGTACTGCGGCCAATACAAATGTATTCTAATTATTTCTTTATTTATTCTCCAGATTATTTTATGGTGGAATTTGTAAAACCATCGTTTTTGGGTACCCCCAAAGAGTATCACAATCGCTTCGTCAATCCAATTCATAATGGCCAATTCGAAGACTCCAGCTACACAGACATACAAGTCATGAAGAAACGTAGCCATGTTCTGCATAAAATTACGAGGAGTTTTATCCAGGTACGTCCCGCATCCACCTAGTTTAAATAATAACATTTTAACCAAGAATGTTTTAGCGATTTGAAGAATCTGAATTATCCCAGCATCTACCAACAAAATACGACTACGGTTTGAAGCTCGAGCTGAATGAGAGTCAGAAAAAACTACTTAAATCGTTTATGGATATTTGCAATCATAAGAATTTGTTTGAAAACGTGACTATTATTCGCGACGTGATTACGCATCCGCATTTGCTGCAAATGCGCTTGGATAATGCGAATAAGAAAATCAAAAAGGACGCGAAGGAAGATTCTATACAGGACCTGCTGGATCAGCTCAATGGTAAAAATCCGGACTGGTGGAAGGATGATATCCCTGCTGATTCCGCTACGAATATCATGTATGGTACGAAAATCATACTTATGCTGTCGATTGTTCAGAAGACGAAGGCGCGAAGGGAGAAGATACTTATCTTCAGTGCTTCATTGTTGGAACTGGATTTGATTGAGAAGTTTCTGCAGCAGTCCGATGCGAATTGGCTCCGTGGCAAATCGTATTACCGTATCGACGGTTCGGTTGTGGCGGATAAACGTGAGAAATATTGCTTGGACTTCAACACGCCAAGCAGTCCGATTCGCCTGATGTTGCTTACGCCGAAAGTGGGTGGATTGGGCCTGAATCTGTTCGCCGCCAATCGGGCGATTCTGATGGATATCTCATGGAATCCAGCGAATGATACGCAGAGTGTCTTCCGCATCTATCGACTTGGACAACAAAAAACCTGCTATATTTATCGATTCATAGCAATGGTAATTGTTTCATTTTTTCTTTATACGTTTGCTTTGTTTAATTGTTTTGTTTTGTTAATTGTTTTTTTCTGTTTGTTTTGGAATTGAAGGGCACAATGGAGGAGGTGATCTATGAGAGGTCCATCACGAAACAGGCAATTTCACGGCGTGTTGTCGATGAGCAGCAGATAATGCGACATTTTGCATCGTCGGATCTCGAGTCGTTGTATCGCTATAAAATGGTATGTGGTGCAACGCGGCCAACGCCAAAACTACCTCAGGATGATTTACTCGCGAGTTTATTGCAAGAGCACAGGTATATTTATTCGTATCACGATCATAAAGAGATGCTGCAAAATCGGCCTGATGAAGAGTTGGATGATAACGAGATGAAATTGGCTTGGGAGGAGTATGAAAACGAAAAGAATGGTCAGTTTTGAGAAATAATCAGTAGTATCATTAACCTTAACCTAATTTAATCTAAATTAACATAACCTAATTTTACTTTAGCACCAATTTGGCAACCGCAACCCGAACCTCTTCCGGGACCATCTGGAAATCATCAATTGCCACAATCGTCGTACATAATGCCACCACTACAACCGCTGCGTTCATCCACGAATATTACGCCCAAAGCTGGGATCAATGGAAGGCTAATAAGTACGTATAAGACACCAGTTGTGAGTGGGAGACATTTTTAAGACGTTTTTTTTTTCTATTTACAGAAGAACGAAATAAATTTACCCATGCGAGTAAGTACCACTTTTTTTAATTAGCTTGATGAAAGATAATAATGTTGGAGTTGTGCTCTGTGTAAAAGTATCGGTATCGATATATAAAAAAGTTCGATAATTATCAATTTGAGGTATCGAAAGTAGCTTATATTTCCATACTTTTGCCAATAAATGATTTCTCCACCATCTACACCTGAAAAACATAAACACTTGTGTGAAATGTGTGAAACTTGGGGTTTGTTGATTCACAACTTAAAAAATTGTGACCAAATTCATAGATGATGCTCTGATTAGAAAAAAAGACAAATTTATACATGCTTTTATTGAAATTTTTGTGTTTAATTTGGAAAATCGATACTTTCTGAATTGTTGACATAGAGTGCCCAACTTAACATTTTTATCCGATAAAATATACGTTTTCTATGTGTGTAAAGTAAAATGTAAGGGACGGTAATCGTAGTTATAGCATCATTGAAATCATTAAGCCCCAAATATTTCACATAACAGAAGTTTCTAACAACTAAAGCATTTTTTTTTTTAATAAATTTATTCAATTGTCTTCTCTCCTATCAGAATAGTGCATACACAATGGTTACCGTCTCCCTCCCGCATACCATTTTATAAAGGCAGATGCAAAAATTAATCTTATAATTGTAATAATCCCTGCAGGGTTTGTTGAAGGCGGTGAAAATGCGGTAACCCAACTTCAGGACCATAACTACGCAATATACTTCAAACTCAAAGAAACGTCCAAGAAGTTGTAGTTAAATGCATTTCAACAATTTTTTTAGTTTGACTAAATTTTTGTTACATTCAAGTTCAAGTTATAGAAATTTTTCTTTCATTTTGTTTGAACTTTGACGATATTTCATAGTCATTTAGATTCAAGTCGTATGTTTTGCCTATTTTCTTCTTAGTTGTTTCAAATTTAAATTATTAATCGATTTGGTTTTGCTACAAAAACCACCAACTAATTAAAATTAAAAGAGAGAAATGTGATTGTTCCGTTTTAAGAGCATTTAAGTTTTGTTACATACACACAATGTACAAAATGTAAACATGTATTAATTTACATTTCATTGTTTAAAATATCTTGTTATACGAAGAATCTATATTGCATCTGATGAAGATGTTTAAAATATATCAGATTTATGATCTATTATATATTTTTTCATTTGTTATTTTCATATGGAAATTCTAAAACATCCTAATTTTACTAACAAGGAGAATACCTCAATTGTCCGTCACGAGATTTTACGTTGTTTTCGCAAAATGTATTTTGAATATTGATATTTTAAAAACTAACGCTGGAGACAATGAACAATAAGCAGTGCTCTCAGTACTCCAAGGTTATATGTTTAGTAGAAATTATCAAGTCATTTTCATTGCTGCTGAATAATTTATAGAGGAATCTACTATGTTATTTATTTTGTACCAATATTTTTGTATTTCAAGTTTTGATACAGTTGTGTTTGAGCAAGCGTTGAGCATGGCCGTTAACCTGTTGATATTGATAATTTAAAAACCATGCTCCATGCTTCAAAGTCATACGTTTAGTACAATTATCTATTGATTTTCATTACTGCTAAGTAATTGACAGAAAAATCTATAATACACAGACGATAACTGAAAATTTCATATTTCTTCAGCTACACCGAACGCCCCAAGAAGACCATCCGTCAATCCGGCAACACCATGTAAGTATACTCTACACCACTTTTTAAGTAAATAAAACTAATCTAGCTCCTTCTGAAAAAAACATAGCTTCTTCCAAGTGCAACTTAGACGGCAAACTCATCCTCTTCGAAAGTCCAGCTGCAAAGAACGGCATGATTCGAGCAACGTTCGACGGCGACGGGAATCCCACCAATCCCATCGATCGCGATTCGTTAACAGTGCCACAGTTGAATACAGCCTTGACGTTGCGCCACCTACCGGCGAGCGAAATGCGCGCGAAAATCCACATGATCACACGCGCTGGCGTCCTCAAAGAACTCGATGCTAGCGCCACCTCTGGCAATAATCCACAAAGTTCAACACTTCAAATTCGCGACCAAATCAATTTGGCCGATGATGATTAATCAAACATCATCATTTACAATATGAAACTACTCACAGGTATGTATTTGTTTACTTTCAACCGCACGGTGCGAATGAAAATTATTGTCATTTATATATTTACAAATTTTGAATACAAGAGTTTATTTTTTTTCATTTCCGTTGAGTTTTCTCACCTCGACGTCGCTTGTTCAGCGGATTTCGTGGGTCGTAAATCTCAAACCAATCATCATCCTTGGTGCTTGCATCCTTTGCCAATACTGGCGCTTCTTCGACGAATTTCAGCCGATGCGCCAACCACGACTTCTCATCGTCAATATCGTCGTCTTGCTCCTTCTTACTACTGTCATATTTATGTTCGTCATCCTCCTCTTCTTTTGCTTTCGACAATTTATTTTTGAATTTACTCAGTAGACTCAAGGTGAAATCTTCACGTTGTGAGCCTTTTTTGGGCAATACTTTGGATTTTTCTTTGTATAGTTTATACGTATCGCGATATTCCTTGAATTGCAATTGTTTAGCTTCTTGTTTTTCTTCTTCGACGCGTTCTTCGGTACGTTTGAGTTTGTTTTGATGATATTCACGTTTGACGGATTCGATTTGTTTCTGTATGTCGTCACTGTAAAGAAATTTCAATATTTAGTAGAGTATTCTTTTAACTCTAGTCGTTTTTGTCATGGTGAAATATTTTTGAACAGAAAATCAAGCAAAAAAATCACAGAAAATATCGATACTTTTGACCAAAAAGGTCGAAAATCATTTCTAAAAACAACCGATTATTTCGATAATGAAAATGTATCGAAACTTTCGTTACCAATAGTATTGATAAATATATCGAATGTAATGATTGAAATTATCAAAAACGTTCCTGGCGCCAACTATAAACAGAGTTTTCGCTGAATTGGCGCCAGTACAACGTACAATTGTCAGTTAAAAACAACAACTTACTATCTTCGCTTCTTCTTTTGAATGGTCTCATCTTCCTCCTGATAATCATCATCATCGTCAATCGCTAGTGCTTTCTTAGCGGGCTTGAAGTTCTTTTTTGGTTTCACTTTGCTACTACCTGCTTTCAACTTATTCCTAACAGCCTCAAGACGTTGTTCAGCATCATCCGAATTATCTTCATTCTCGGAAGAACTTGAAATAACTTCATCCTTTATCTTCTTCTGGGTATCATCAACAATTGATTGTGAACTTAGCTTGGGATCATCTAAAACACGTTTTGTACATAAAATAAACATAAAAACATGATATACATTTAAAAAACATCAAGTACATTTAAGAACACACAATATAAACCTTGAAAAACATAAAACACATTTAAGAACATTAAAAAAACCATCAAATACATTTGAACACAAAATATTTTCAAAAAAACGTTATAAACACATGAAATGCTTTACCTAAAACATCATGTGTTGATTTCCCTTTCCCTGCATACCTCTCATTCTCTCTGGCATTCTCCTCCTCGTCTTCTTCAGCCTCTGCACCAAACGATAACAGTTTGAAATTCTTAACACCTTGCTTCTTCTCCTTCTTTTTCTTAGGCTCCTTTGTAACTTCTTTAATCCTCGGTTCAATATCAGGAAATGGATTGTTCAACACTTCAGTTTTTAGTATCTTGTGGGGATATTCAGGTCTCTCGTTTTTTATCAAACCTTCCTCCAGTTTCAACATGTTGAAGATGGTATCGCCTCCAATTTTCCCGAAAATAGTATGTTTATTGTTAAGCTCAGGAGTGGCACCCAATGTGAAGAAAAACTGTGAGGCATTATCATTTTTGCCAGCATTTGCCATTGCCAACAGGCCTCTTCTGGTGAATCTGAGCCTCTGGTGGAATTCATCAGCGAATGTACCTCCGTAGATGGATTCTCCTCCTGTACCATCGCCATTTGGACAACCTCCTTGGGCTATAAAACCTTTGACGACTCTGTGGAAGGTTAGATTGTGGTAATAGCCTTCCAGGCAGAGTTGAATAAAGTTTCTGCATGTCATGGGCGCTTCTTTAGACCATAGTTCTATGTCGATGTCGCCTACAGTTGTTTTTAATAGAACCTTTAACAAAAAGTTAATCAAATATGAAACAAGAGAAAACAAAAAATGAAAACACGAACATTTATTAAACAATTAACGAGAAGTATTCTAAAGTGATAACTACCTTTCCTGATGTAGGTGGTTCTAAGATATATATGTTACTCATTTTTCTTTGTTACACTTTGTTCAATAACGGCGATTAAACAATTTTCACTGATCAAGCCCCGGGAACAAACAACGCAGCTGTACAAGAGGAATATAATAATGTTTGGAGGTTATGTTGTTGTTTTCATTTGATGTTTGAATGCCTAACGGCAAAATGAGGAACTAAAATATGAAATTCAAACTTTATTTTAAAATATTTTTTGAGTTACATATCATAGAATGCTTAATTTTATACAGATTGATTCAGCATTAAATATAGTTTGTTTTCATATGCAGATGTGTGCTTAAAGGTTGCGTAATTATTGAGAAATTAATCGTTAATGTTGTGTCTAATGACATTGCCGCTCTAAAAAATTGTAAAATCTAAAAAAATCCAGTTTTATTCACAGTTTCCTTATTTCTAGAAGTATAAATCATATACCAATCGATTCAGAGTTAAAATTTCTTCAACCACCTCGAACAGTTTTTAGTTTTATTACTTAGAATCGTTATTATAACTCGTGAAAATTGTGTCTAATAACGGCGACTTCTAAATATTTCAGTTTTATTTATATTTAACTAATTACAATGTACATAAATCCTATATGCTTCGATTCAGAATCAAATTTACTACTATATCCTTTACTAGTTTATTGATTACATTTTTCTAAATCATGTTATACATCGTTAAAGTTGAGTCTAAAATAGTCAACATTGCCGATCTCAAAAAAGTCTTGTCTTAAACATTCAAATTTTATTCATATTTCCTTTATTTCTAAAAGTATAAAGCACGTACCAATCTGTTCAGCGAAAAAATTACTTCAAACTCCTGAGGAGAACTGAAGAGTTTTTCATTTGGTTATTTAGAACCGATGTTAGAACTCCTCAATGTTGAGATTAATAATAGCGACATTTTCGTTGTTAGAAAAATGACTTGTAAAAATTAAATTCTTTCCAATAATTACACTTTAAATGTTTATTAACACGTTAACAAATTCATCAGATAGTTTTAACAAAACAAAACGAACTATTTAAATGCATATTTAGTATAAAAATAAATAACTATAAAACAATGGAACTACTGATGATAAGTATGGAACGTTTTGGTAGAATAAGAAAAGACAGTTGGTCTCTTTTCTTCTCCTTCTCCTTTTTCCTTTTCTTCTTTCTGAGGTTCTCCTTTAAGGTGACCATAATGTGATCCTTCCCACAATTCATCCTGCGATCCTTCCTGGACAACTTGAGATTGCTCCTTATGTTTCTCTGATTGTGAGTGAACAGGAACATGAACTGGTACCTTCACAGTATACTTAACTTCCTTTTCAACTTTGTAGGGAACTTCCTTCAAAATTGGAAAAGGCTTATCCACCGGAACTTTGACGGGATAAGGAATCCGTTTTTCCACCACATAAGGAACTTTCTTCTCAACGGTGTACGGCTGTGGCACCGGAACTTTCACTTCGTAAGGAACAGCCTTTAAAACCTCAACAGGATAAGGCTTATCCACCGGAACCTTAACTTCATATGGAACACGTTTCTCAACTGGATACGGTACGTGCTTCTCAACAGTAACATTGTACGGTTTCGGAACGTGGACAGTGTAGGGACGATCAACATGCACTTTAACTTCATAGGGCACCTTCTTTTCAACCGTGTACGGAGCTGGCACTGGGATTTCCACCTTTACTTCGTACGGAACTTTCTTCTCAACCGTATAGGGAGCTGGCACTGGAACCCTGACTTCGTAGGGTACCTTCTTCTCCACAGTATAAGGCTTGGGCACATGTACCTTCACTTCATAAGGCCGTGGAACTTCAACTTTGACTTCGTACGGCACTTTCTTGATAACTTCATACGGTTGTGGCACATAATATGGTACCTTAACATATTCCTTCACAGTGTACGGTACCTTCTTCTCAACTGTGTAGGGTTGTGGCACTGGAACTTTAACTTCGTAGGGGACTTTCTTTTCAACTGTATAAGGAACATGTTTCTCAACCGTGTATGGGATTGGGACTTTCTTTGTTACAATCTTAGCTTTAACTTGTTCATGAACATGAGTATCTTTGTTTTCATCAAGGGTACCACTCCAATTACTTCCAAAGTCAAACTCCCAGTGTCCAGTCTCTTTGGCATCATTCAAAGAAGCAGAATGCTTCGCTGCTTCTGTTTCCTGGGGCACTTTTGTGGAATCCACTAAAAGTGCCGAGCCCAAACACATGGCGCTAATTATGAACTGCAAAAAGTCACATATTGTTACGCACGACAGATTTTCTTTACTTAAGAATACTTACAATAATCGCCTTCATACTTGGAGGATTGAAGTTGGTCTGATTCCGAATCACTTTGAGCACCTTTATATACTGCTTGATGTGCTTACTTTCTTTTATTATTAGTTTTTAATGCGTAACTTATTAACATTTTTTTCATTGTCAGTGTTTGCTGTACCGTAAAAGGTATATTTTTTTGTATTGTCGAGGAAACGGTTGAAATCAGTTAAAAACCGTTGAGATTGGCGAATTCAGGTGATGCGCATCAGGAACAAATGTTTTTTGCGGTCGACGATTGGTGTAAGCCAACGGCGGTTGCTGACGGCGGTCCCTCAGGAAGGAGTAAAGAGGCAAGAGGGATGCTCCCCTATGGGGAACGAGGAACGCACACAACACCAGGGCCCGCAACAAAGCTCAAGGAGCTCTTGTGTGCCTTCACCCTTTCTTCCGCAACGACAAAATCAGTAGGCGAACCAAATTGATCACATTCTAAGCAATTATCAGGAGTATACTTACATACGGTATTCCAATTTGGGGCTGCGCTCCCCGCTGTAAGATGAAAAAAGCCGAGGGCACCTACTTGCGTCTGTGGCGTTTCCCGCCACATTTTGGCATGCTTTAAATTTAATATTTACATTTCTTCAACTACTTTTTTATACCTCTATTCCCACATCTGTTTCTTCAAAAGTCTCACTAACCAAATGTTCGTCCTAAGCCAACCCAAACTAACCATTACATGTTCTTCTTTGACCCGCCAATATTTTCTACCTGAACCGACCTTTTTCTACACCCGAGGCTGCAATGTATTTTCTTTTCCTAGCCTCGGGACTTAGTCTGCTGCTTTCGTACCGTCAACATCTCTTCCACTACCTCGCGATTTGTACTGTATTCTTTGTTGCGTGTTTGTAAACGTTTCGTATATGTTTTCTAATAAACGGTGTATATATCATCAACACTCTATCACTCATCATCAACCCGGCACCCTCACCTCCACAAGTTCGATTGTCTACTAAGATGCAAGGCTGCAGAAGAAGAGGACGTCCAAGGAAAAGATGGGAGAACGAGGTGTGCCGGGATGCAAGACATCTCGTAAAGTCGACCAACTGGCTGAGAGATGCAAGGGATAGAAAGAAATGGAAAAAGAAGATGATGATTGCCTTTGACCACTTACAAGACTTTTTTAAGCGCCTGATATTCGTCGAAGCGTCCCCAAGCGTGGATATTTTTCCAGAATTCAGCATGATTTGTGATTTTCATTTTGTGTTTGCCACCGTTGCCGGCGATCCCTGACAAAAGTGACACACAGAAACATGATGTATCATGTACAGAGTTCAGAAACATGTCGCATGTCCAAAAACATAATGCATCATGTATAGAATCATGTATCATCTCCAAAATCATGATGTATCATGTACAGAATCAATGTTTGAACCCTGTTGAAAGATACCACAGGATTCTGTTATATAACTCATCATATTTTAGAAGAAGGTTAGCACAACGATTATTATTAACAAGTTTCAAGTCTCATATTAAGATAACACTATAGATTGGCAAGAAATATTTGATACAACATTTTTTATTTAACATTTCAACAAATTCAACCAAACTTACAAACAATAATTTTTGATATACTTAATGGCAATAAATATTTTTTAATGGTGATAGGAATGGAACCTAGAACCACTAGAGTAGGAAGTAGCACTTGGTTTCCATTGCTCAGATTGATGTTGGACTTCCTTTTCTTCATGCTGGTGTTGTTGGTGTTGATGGTCTTGCTGGTAATGCTGTTTTTGATGGTGTTCCTGGACTTGATTGTGTTGCTGATACTGCTGGTCTTGCCCAGAACTACCCTCTGTACCTTGAACACTTCCCTCCTTGATACTACTATGATCATGAACATGAACTGGAACCTTCACAGTATACTTAACCTCCTTTTCAACTTTGTAGGGAACTTCCTTCAAAACTGGAAAAGGCTTATCCACCGGAACTTTGACGGGGTAAGGAATCCGTTTTTCCACCACATAAGGAACTTTCTTCTCAACGGTGTACGGCTGTGGTACCGGAACTTTCACTTCGTAAGGAACAGCCTTTAAAACCTCAACAGGATAAGGCTTATCCACCGGAACCTTAACTTCATATGGAACACGTTTCTCTACGGGATAAGGTACGTGCTTCTCAACAGTAACATTGTATGGTTTCGGAACGTGAACAGTGTAGGGACGATCAACATGCACTTTAACTTCATAGGGAACCTTCTTTTCAACCGTGTACGGAGCTGGCACTGGGATTTCCACTTTTACTTCATACGGAACTTTCTTCTCAACCGTATAGGGAGCTGGCACTGGAACCCTGACCTTATAGGGTACCTTCTTCTCCACAGTATAAGGCTTGGGCACATGTATCTTCACTTCATAAGGCCGTGGAACTTCAACTTTGACTTCGTACGGCACTTTTTTGATAACCTCATACGGTTGTGGCACATAATATGGTACCTTCACATATTCCTTCACAGTGTACGGTACCTTCTTCTCAACTGTGTAGGGTTGTGGCACTGGAACTTTAACTTCGTAGGGGACTTTCTTTTCAACTGTATAAGGAACATGTTTCTCAACCGTGTATGGGACTGGGACTTTCTTTGTTACAATCTTAGCTTTAACATGCTGATGTACATGAGTATCTTTGTTTTCATCAAAGGAACCACTCCAATTACTTCCAGCAAAGTCAAAGTCCCAGTTTCCATAATCTTGATGATTTCCCAAAGCCAAACTACGTTTTTTCACATTTCCGTCACTCTTGTTAGCATTCACTGACAATAAGATTATTGAGCACCAAACGGCGCTAATAATAAACTGAAAACATATTAATATGTATAATTAATGAGTCTCTAAATTTAAAATTTTGCTAAATATAGAGCTATTGCTTAAAAATACTTACAATCGCCTTCATGATTGAAAGATTGGATTAACACTGACTTTGGATTAACTTTTTCGTGTTTATATACTGTGTTGTTATGTGGATACTTTCTTTTATTGTTATTAAAATTTTAGTAGAATCGCAAAGCGTAACATATATTAACATTTTTCATTAACTTTGTGGTAGAGTCATGGGATTTTTTTTGGTAATAGGAAACATATTCATCTCTTTTATTGTTAGTTTGTTAATTAAATGTTTATTGAACTTTGGTGGATATAGACTTTCCAAAATTTACAACAAAAAATTAGAATTTGCTGCTTGAATGATGCTGAAATTGAACTTTCTTGTTAATTAAAGATCAGTAGAAGTATCCGTTCCAGATTTCGGAAGTTTTGGGAAGTAATCGCTAAAATATTATTTAAAAATAGTATTTAGATGTGCTCATGATCTATTTCGCAAGAAAGTGTGTTTAAAAACATTGGGAGATCGGAAAAACTGTATTAATTCGGGAATTATCCTGCGATTTTTAGACTTTTGGAAAATATTTGTTAAGTGATAGGAAAAGTGATGAGCAAGTCTGTTGGATTACATGAAAATATCTTTAACTTGATAATTCTATTACGCTGAATCGATGAAAATCAAGCTCAAGCTTCCTACGATTATTAGTTTCCGAGATACAGCTACCCAAAGTGGAATTATTTTTTTTAAATCTTGGGTCCACTTTAACACCTACAGTTTTCACCATAGTTGCTAGATTTTAAAACTATTCCGTCAATAACTGAATTGATTATCGCTGAATCTATTAAGACTAAAATTAAGTCGCTACGATAATTAGTTTCTAACTTATAACGTCTTAAAGAAAAGAAAATTTGATGAAAAATCGGAGGTGTAGTTTTTGGCAATTTAATATGACTAAACGTATTCTAACCATCCTAGATTCAATACTTGATAATTCGATAACGCTGAATTGATTAAGACCAAGCTCAAGTTCCTATGATTATTAGTTTCCAAGATACAACCAACCAAATGAAATTTAATATTGTTTCAAAATATTGGGTCCACTTTAATCTCCCACAGGGTCCCCCCTAGTTGTTAGATTTTAAAACCGCCACGCCAATAACTAAATCGATTATCGCCGAATCGATTAAGACTAAAATTAAGTCTCTTTGATAATTAGTTTCCAAGATATAACGTTTTAAAAAAAGAGAGATTTTGATGAAAAATCGGAGGTGCAGTTTTTGATAATTGGGAATATTGGGTATGAAAACTTGATAACTGGATAACGCTGAATCGATTAAGACCAAGCTCATGTGCGTGCGATTATTAGTTTCCGAGATACAGACACCCAAAGTGGAAACTTTAAAATTTTTCAAAATGTTGAATCCATTTTAACCCCCCACAGTTTTCCCCCTAGTTGTTAGATTTTTAAACCGCTTCTGTATTAACTAATTTGGTTATCGCTGAATTAATTAAGAAGAGTAAATCGTAAGTCGCTGAGATTTTGATGAAAAATTGGCGGTACAGTTTTTGATAATTTGATATGACTAAAATTATTTCAACCCTCCTGGGGTCAATACTGGAAACGAAAACTTGGTAATTCGACAACGCAAATTTAAATGTTTATAAGCAAGTTTAGGCTATCACTTATATTATTACTAGCAATGCCGTGAGGAAAAAAATCAAGTTTAACCGCAAAATTTAGTTAAATTAATGTTAAATATAGGAAATGCAGAAATTTAATAATTTTTAAAATGGGTGGCGCCATCTATTGATCAATGTATAAAGTTCAAACACATTCGAAATACAGATTCCTACATGAGCTTTTCAACAGAGCTTTGTAATACTACTAGTACCTAAAAGATGGCGCTACTGGATGTAAGTTCATTAGCAAACTTTGAAAAAAGTTTAATTCAGGTTTTCCCGAATTGTATGATAAATTAAATTTATTTTAATACTCAAACTTAATCTCTTCGCATTTCTGTGATCCTGGTACCAAAGTTGTTGATACTATCGAAATATTTTCGGAAGATGCGAAGGGGTTTTCACGAATTGTATGATAAATTAAATTTATTTTAATACTCAAACTTTATCTCTTCGCATTTCTGTGATCCTGGTACCAAAGTTGTTGATACTATCGAAATATTTCGAAATATTTTCGGAAGATGCGATGGGGTAATGTTGAATTTGGTATTGTAACTATTACAAAAAAGGGCTTTCTCACATTAACAAGTTTTATTATTTATTTTCTTTTTCTTACTACGTTCGATCCGTACAATTAAATATAATATATAATATATATAATATATATTTGTGGTGTCTTCTTTCAAAATTTATCATTTTTGCCTTGTTCTGAAACAACTTCCTGCAGGTCAGGAATTTGGTGTAGTGGTTAGGGTGTGTGCTTTGTGTTTGGCCGCCTCGGGTTCGAATCCCGGTTGCGGAGTTAATAAAAAGTTTTTTTTTCAAATTTTATTTTTCATTCACACATTTTAGCAAAATACAATGGTCAACCGCCGCTTCGCGGCGGTAGTTCGTTTTCCCAAGGGGCTGCGATCTTATTGTTCGCCGCTTCGCGGCGAACTCCCCCCGAGTCACGAGCACCAGGTTGAATGGAAAAGGAACCATCCCCGGCGAGCCCCGAACCCCCAACCCTCTGATTGGCATCCATTGACGCTACCACTAGACCACGTAGGCGGCATGCACCTCGTCGAAATATTAAGGGTTAAAACGAACACATTTTCATACTTATAGTTTATGTATGTACAGATAATAACAGTACAAAGTCTTAAATGAAACTGTACGAATTGAAATTTCTAACAAATGGAAAATAAATAGTAAAACTTCTTAAATGCAAGAAACTTTCATTGAAATATATAATGCATTTGTAACAGATATTTTTTGCCAAAGATCAGTCATTTGACAAAAAAGATTTTGACAAAAAAGATAAAGTATTTCCGATCGTGGAAAAAATGCTTCAGTATGAAAAAGGACAGTATTTTGAATGAGAAAATGCAAAAACATACGCAACAAACTAATAACCTTTTAAATGCGACAAAGACTTGACATTCTCCGAGGAGCATTTCAAATTGTTTAAAGGGTTATTTATTTTTCGTTCACAGACATGTTGGAAGTCGAAATTTTGTCTCATACAACCTTAGAGGCTCTCGCACTCATGTTTCAACTTCAAAGTACATTGTGAGATGCAGAAAGTAAAGTTTCATAATAAAACTGAGACACCAGACGTAAATAAACAAAGGACATTCACTTATAGTTCAATTCCAAGACAATTTTCTTATAAAAACCTGAAAAAATTGCCAAGATTCTGTTCCTGCTCCGTTTCTTTAGCACCTAAACGAATAAAATTCAAACTTTCATATTTAATCTCTTTATTTGCATAAATAATCAAGTGGCAAACATATTTACGGTATAAAACATGCAGAATACTCAAAACAGGAAGAAAATCATACGAAACGCAAGGTTGTCCGATAATTCTGGGAGTTTTAGAATAAATTTAGTACAAATTTGTATTACTACTTGTAACACAACTATTCCCCAATGTACAATCGGGAACAGGACACAAATGGCTTCTCTTGCAACTAGTGATTGTTTCAATCTTTATGTACATATTCACAATACGTTCACTTTGCTTCTCGATATGCTTAATAAATATTACAATATACTACAAAATGCGATAACAAAATTCGTATAAAAATGTGATTATATCCGCTTATATCCGCTTTTATGTACATGATACATCATACACATATATGATACTTCATAATTTTGGGCTTAGTACATGATTTTGTACATGATATATGATACTGTACATGATATATTATGATTTTGTAGATGATACCTGATTTTATACGTGGTACATCATGATTCTGTACATAATACATTCTGATTTTGTCCACGCTACATGCTATCACGATTTTGTACATGATTCATCATGATTCTATACATGAAACATGATTCTGTACATGAAACATGATTCTGTACATGATACATCATGTTTTGTACCTGACACATGAAACATCATGATTTTGCACGTGTTATATGGTTCTGTACATGATACACTCCGATTTTGTAGATGATACATGATATTATACAAGATACATCATGATTTACATCATAATTTTGGACTCGATACATGATGTACCAAGGTTTTGTACATGATACATGACGTTATACATGATACATCATGATTTTAGACTTGATACTTGATTTTATACATGATAAATCATGATTTTGTACATGATACATGGTTTTATACATGGTACATCATGATTATGGACTTGATACATGATCTTATGCATGATATATCATAATTTTGTACATGACACATGACTTTATACATGATACAATATGATTTCGTACCTAATACATGATTTTATATAAGATCTTATACATGATGTCATAATTTTGTACATGATACATAATCATGAACATGATACAACATTCATATCATGGATCATGTACATCTCAGGCTAGGTTATGATATGATACAGTTTTTATCCCTTTCGTCAATTGTCTGATTCTTTTTACTTCCAGCAACTTTATGTCCAGCTTGACGACGACGTGCACATGCCAGAGTATCATTGGGGACATAACTGATTCGAACCCCACCATAGGCCCTTCGTGGAGGGAGTTGATAGTCTAAATCATCACTGGAAGAGCTTGAAGAGCAGGTGGAGCAATAGTCATCGTCATCATGACCGGTCCGGGAAGTACTTGCAGTCATTTGACTCTCGGAATTCGTTTTACGAGGACGACGTTGCTGGTGCCGGTCCAGTGTGTCGGTATGTTTAGATCTACCAGCGTAGGAACGACTTCGAGGGAATTTCTTGGCTTCAACCGAGGCGGTATCTGCTTCGTCTATTTCAAAGGCTTCGTTGTCTCCTTGGAAGCGTACACTTAGAAGACCTTTGCTGCGTTTCGGAGAGCTAGGAGTGTTTGCAGTTGAAGGTGTGGCACTGGAGGTTGTGGCAGCTGTGGGTAAGTCAGGCATGGAAGACGCATGTCGTTCATTTTGATCGTTATTATCTCCTGTTGATTCAGTTGAGTCTTCTTTAGGTGTTTCTTTTGTAGACTCGTTGGAATTGGAAGTTTCTGCGTTATCAGCGATAACCTTCGGTTGCCAGTCATCCAAACTTAAATCGGCAAGGTGTAAAGGTTCCCTACTTCGATCCCTGGCATGCAGGAGCTTCTCCAAGTCCTGGACCGGCGCAGGACGTTCCGACATCAAACGTTCGAGGTTCCTTTCCAGGAGGACTCTATCCAAACCTTTGGGGCTTGATGGTGGTTCTTCTGGAGTCTCAGGAACAGTTTTGGGAGACCTCTGGAGAGCTCGTCGTCCCATTTTGGGGGAACGTGGAAGACTATTCTGTTTCGAGTATTGGCCATGGAGCATACTCGGTGGGGAAGATGGCGAGGACATGGCTGGCGATCCGGGCTGTCGTCGGCTTGGCGATGGTGGCGGTGTGCTCGACTCGTTTGGACTAGGAGCTCTAGGTGTTTTACTCTTCAGTGGTTGTCTGGGAATGCGCATGTTAGGCCCTGAACTATCTGAGGGTGTTGGTGGTTCTCCTTTGCTGCAAGCTATCGAGCAATAGATGGCACCTCGTCGGGGTAGGAAGGGCCGGCCTAGGAGTGAGGTGCGGCAAGTGTGACAGCAGAAACAGCATTCCGTCGCATGCCAATGTTGACCCTCGTGGCTCATTTGCCCTTGGTCCACCCCGATGGGTTCCCCACAAGAGTCGCAATACTCGGCGAACATGGCGTCGAAGCAGTGGAGGCAGTAGGGTCGGCCATCACGCATGATGTAGCGTTGCCCGCCCAGCTGGCGTTCGCATTCGGAGCAGGCGAAGTGTTTCATGTGCCAGGCACGTCCCTCGGCTTCTGTGCATTCATCAGCGAGGATAATCTACAAAAAAACACGTAAAAGATTATTCAAGGTTTGAACCAACGATGTTTAAAGGGTTTTGCGCGGTTTAGGTCTTTAAAGTGGTTTTAGGGGAGGGTTTTAGGATTGTTAGAAGGGTTTTAGAGGAGTTTCGGAGGGTTTAGTGGGTTAAGTAAAAGGTTTATACGGTTTAGTTTATGGTGGCCTATGACATTTATGGGAGTTTATCAGAGTTTAGGGGCGTTTATTTGGGAGTGTTTAAGGAATGTAACGATTTAGGGGGGTTTCGGGAGTTTAACGGGGTTTATGGGGTTATCCAGGTTTAGCGGAGATTTTGGATGGTATATGGAGTAAGGGGGTTTATGGGGTATGTTTTTTGTTGAGGGAAGATTTGGAAAGTTTTAAAGGAGGATTAGAGACGTTTATGGGGTTTAGGGGTTTTTTTGGGTATAGGACGGTTTTGAAACGTTAGGAGGTTTTTGGAGTATATATTTTTTTGTGGTTTCGGACGGTTTAGAAAGGGTTTAAGGTGGTTTAGGGTCATTTATTCGGTTTAGAGTGGCCAAAGAGGATTTTGGTAGATATTTTGGAGACTTACGGACCCTTATCGAAAATGATATCAGGGAATTAGGGATGTTTATAGGATTTTGGGTCGTTTATGGGGTTTTGGATTTACGAGAATAAAATTTCTTGGGATTTAAAGATTTTTTAATTGGTTTTGGAGAGTTTAGGAAGGTTTGAGAGAATTTGGAAAAATATTCGAGAGTTTAAGAGAATTTAAGAGAATTTTAGAGTTTTTGAGGTTAAAAAGGTTTTCGAACTGAAAAAAATACCTCATCACACGCCGAACAACGCGGTTTGATCGTCTCGGCATGATGACGGCCACAGTAAAGACGTCCTTCCTTGTAGAAATAGATGAGATCCACCAGCAGTTCCCTGCAAACCATGCAGCAGAAGCACCCAGGATGCCAGCAGACATTTGGGCCACAGCGTGAGGCAAACACGCAGATATCGCCAGTGGATAACGATTCCTCGCACTGAAATGAAGCGTGAATTTTAATATATTTACAGGTTGCATGCAGTTGCTTGCTATCCTTGTCAGCGGCAGATGTTACCACCAGTTGGACTTGATTTATTCCCGTAATTTATTGCCTTCTCCTCTAGTCTTGTCTACTACTTCCAGTTTCTGAATTCGTGAACTTTGCAAAAGCAACCAGATCATTTCCAAAGTTCAGAAATTAAACAAAAATGCAATTGGACCCTCTTGCAATTGGACCCCTTCCAATTATACGAGAATTTCGAGACGTTTCTTGATTTGCTTGCGGTTGAAGCCAATTAAAGGAGAGGACCGTCAATTAGTTAAGCACCAGGAGCGGTTTCTGGTCCGTAATTATTCCTAACCGACCACGTCGAGTCGCTTTCGGTCCTCCGTTTAAAGATAATCACAGTTTACTTCCCTTCCCGGGGATTCCGGAGAGATGAGATGTCTTTGGGTGTTTAATAACCCAAGGATATCTACAATTTCCTTTTCTTCGCAGACTAATGTTCGAATTTTGATCGGGTTTTAGGGTCACTATTATCAGGTTTATTGGAGTTTTGCAAGAAATTTCAAGTAGTTAAAAAGTGGGTAGACTTACCGCATCACATGCCATAGGGGCTTGCAATTGTCGTACGGTGCCACGGCCCAGGGCTTCTCGTTTTCGTTGTGCCGAAAACAGTCGCAATTCCTTGCGTTCCTCATCACTTAGTGCATGGCAGTAGCGTACTTCGTTATCGTGGGGCGGCAGTTGTTGGAGGAGTTGCCGCACTCGATACCGCTCCCCAACGCTGTTCACGTACGGCACCTTCTCCTCGGCGAGTGCCGAAAAATATAAATGCACCTGTGCAAAGCAAAAACCATAAAATATTAATGTAATCCCACTTCTGATAAAAGTCTGATAAAAGTAATCCCACTTCTGTTAAAAGTAATCCCACTTCTAATAGATGTAACCCACTTCTGATTGAAGTGATCCCACTTCTGATAAAAGTAATTCCACTTCTAATAGAAGTAATCCCACTTCTATCAGATCCCACTTCTATCAGATCCCTCTTCTATCAGATAAGACTAAATATCTTAATTACATCTGATCAGACCAATTAGACC